>ML395716.1:0-215668 GCA_005239525.1 Nicotiana knightiana | reverse complement strand
ATCCTGGGAGGATTTAATCCATTACCTTGGCAACTTGTGAGGGGGTTAAAATTCCTTAAGGACACACAAGAAAATTGTGGACTCGGAATATTATTTATCGTTTATATATATTTTCTGTTTCTTCTAACAGTTCTTCTGATTTTCTGAGTTTTAACACAGAAGCGATAACAAATTTTGGGCAGAAAAGAAGATACAAGAACTCTGAAGGAGACTCTGCTGGCTACGGATCGTCTCTGAAGAAGCAGCTCACCTAGGTCTCCTCATGCGTACATACCTCTGCTCTTACAAGGCCGCTAATCATAAAGGTACCTGCACAAAAAATGTGCAGCAAGTGTAGTATGCGTACATAAATCAATGCGTACCCAGTAAGTATCCCGCCTAACCTCGAAGAAGTGACGAGGGTCGACTTCGACACTTACTAATGGCCAACAATATGATAATATGAAATTCTCATTAAGCATGATATACAACAATAAGACTCAGAACAAGAAATAACTGAACAAGTCTTCATCATATTTAAGAGACTAAATTACTTCCTTCTTTTAAAACATATAATCACACAAGCAATGAATTTATTTATAAAAGAGACTTTCAATTCTATTATCACACACAAATACCACCAAGGACGTTCGGCGCGATCCAACATAAATGTAAATTGTGTACTGCTGAGGGTCGAACGACGCGAACCATAGATGCATCTATTAACCCGCCGAGTCGATCGGCCCGCTCCCATGAGAATAGTAGAAGGAATTACCCCGCCCGCGGATCATACTTGCGATGCAGTCAAATATAAATGTAAGGAATTACCCCGCTCGCGGATCATACTTGCGACGCGGTTACACATAGATTTCTTAAGTTATTATAGTATTCTTCCATTCTTTTCAAAATACGAAATTCAAATGAAAACTTTTAAGATCTCATTTTTTCCTCAATTTCAACTCCTTTCAAAACATTTAATAAGCAAACTCAATCCCGCTCCTTCTCAAGGCAAACAATAAACATAAATCAATAATAATATCAATAAGACAGGATGTAAGCCTAAAACTACCCGGACATAGGCATAGCTAGTAGCTACGTATGAACTCTCGTCACCTCATGCGTACGTAGCCCCCACAAATAGAAGCACATAATAATTTAGTTCACCTATGGGGTTAATTCCCTCTTACAAGGTTAGAAAGGAGACTTACCTTGCTCCGAAATTCTATAACCGACTCTAACACCTTTCTAGCATCTTGAACTAATGCCTATCGCTCCAAAACTAGCCAATAAGCGTGCAATCCATAAATACACACTCTAAGACTTATTATAATTCAATTTATAAAATTTCCTAACTCCACCCGAAAAGTCGATAAAATCACCCTCGGGCCCACATGCCCGGATTCCGAAGATTTTCGAAGATAAACTTTACCCATAACCTTACGAACTCAAATATATAATTTATTCTCAGTTTCATGTCCAAATTTGTGGTCAAGTTCTAAAAATACCAAATTCTAGATTTTCTACCAAAACCACATAATTTTTACTAATTTCATGTTTTAATCCTTCTACAAACTATGTGCTTAACTTGTAATAGGTGGGAATCACTTACCTTGCGATACTTGATGAGAAGCTCCCCTTGAAGCTCTCCAAAATCGTCCCAACCAAGTGAAAATGAGTGAAAATGGGTCAAATCCTGATTTTTAAAGGAACCCTCTGCCCAGATGACTTTCGCATCTGCGGTCCAGTAGCCGCTTCTGCGGACATTCCCATCATAAGTATGGCTTTCCATCAAGCCCAGCCAAGTCCGCTTCTGCGAACAAAACCCGCTCCTGCGGTCACGCTTCTGCGGAGCCTTGACCGCTCTTGCGTCCAGTTCCAAAGGCCTAACCCCGTTTCTGCGATGCCTTCTCTGCTTCTGCGGATGCGCCCCAACTCCGCATCTCTGGCCCTTTGCCCAGGTGGTCCAGAACCGATTTTGCGACCATAACGCCGCACCTGCGGGCTCGCACCTGCGGCCCTTCTCACGCAGGTGCGATCGCACCAGACACCAACTGCTTCAGCTCTTTCTCCAATTTCAAATTTGATCCATTAACCACCCGGAATCCACCCAAGGCCCCCGGGACCCTGTTCAATCACACCCGCCAGTTTCAGAACATAACGTGGACCTGCTCGAGGCCACAAATCACATCAAACAATGCCAAAATCATGAATCGTACCCCAATTCAAGCTTTATGAACTTTAGAACTTCAAACTTCTACGTTCGATGCTGAAACCTATCAAATCACGTCCTATTGACATCAAATTTTGCACACAAGTCACATTCGACATTACATACCTACTCCAACTTCCGGAATAGGAATCCAACCACGATATCAAAAAGTCCACCTCCGGTCAAACTTCTCAAAAACCTTCAAATTTCTAACTTTCTCCAAATGACCCGAGAATGACCTACGGATCTCCAAATCCACTTCGGAACGCGCTCCCAATACCAGAATCACCATATGGAGCTATTCCCAAATTCGGAATCTCAAACGGACATCAATAACATTGAAATGCACTTCAACCCAAATTCATAAAATTCTTTCAAAATGCCAACCTTCTACAATATGCGTCGAAATGCTCCCGGGCCATCCAAAACCCGATCCGAACATACGCCCAAGTCCATAATTACCATACGAACCTGTGGAAATCTTCAGTTCCCAATTCCGAGATCATTTACTCAAAATCAACCCTTGNGGTTGGGGTGGGGTGGGTTGGTGGAATTGGGGAATAGGTGTGGGTAGGTTGAGAAGGAGTTTTGAAAAATATTTTCCCTTCTCTTGATAGGAAAAATATTTTCCTCCAATTGGAAGAAAATGAGTTCATGATGAAAAATTTTTCTAAAATATTTAAGCCAACCAAACATAGAAAAATTGGAAAATATTTTCCGAAAAATATTTTCCTTCGTATCAAACCGACAAACACACCCCAAGAGTAGCAACTTTTTAGCTGGCTTTATAGTCTTAGATATTATGCAGCATTAAATATCTTTTCGAAGAAGCAATTAACTTATATTAATTATAATTAAAGTTTTGGTTAACACGGAGTATAAACGAGAGCAATCGAAAGAAAGTGAAAAAGAAAAAGAAACTGAAAGAACTTGTAATAGTGTTTGGAATTTCTAGCTCTTAAATCTAAATGGAGTTCATAGTGAAGGGCTCAAATTAAATAATATGATATTCCAAAGAAAATATCTAAATATTTGAAAAATAATAACAAAATAATTATCTATAAATTAAAAAATAATAAAATAATTATTCTTAAATATTAGAAAATTAATTAAATGCTATTCATATGTAGTAGAAAAATAATTAAATGATTATTCCTACATATTAGGAAAATAATCAATGACTATTTCGTCTAGTGTAGACTCAATTTTTAAAGAGTAAAAAAGCTGTTATAAATGAGATGAATGCATGTGAGTGAGATGAATGCATTTGTATGTCCATTTAATATACTTTGTATTCATGTACTCAATTAAGAAGTACATTAACTTATAACCTTTGAATGTATTTGTACTTTTATAAATAGGGAACTTTTGACCCTGTGAAAAATATACCAAGAAAAGAAATAACAAAATCATTCTCCCTCATATTTATTTTGTCTCAATTAGTATATTGTTCTATTTTGCTCTCATTCCTTAATACGTTATCAACACGAGGTTCTAACCAACTGAGGTTATCTGCTTCATCCGAATTTTATTTTCTTCCTAAAAGAGTTAGTCAGTTTCTTTTTCGATTCAGGTATACATTCCTATGTTTATAACGTTTCTATTAGGATCTTCTTTAACCTGCAATTTAATTGCCATATGCATAACTTGTTTTGAATATGATTATAATAATTGCATTTGTATGAAAATAATAAGTTTCGATTAAATTATTATTTCATTATATAAATTACGAAGAAGCTTAATCCTACACATAAATAAATAAGTATTAAACTGAATTACAATAATTAGACTAATTAAGCCCACATCCAAATATTCTAATAGAATATGCATTTAGAAGGAATTCTTGCAAAATTTTCAAAAGGTTTAAATCTGTCTTCAATAAATTTATCACCTAAGTGTCACGTCCTTAGTTGTTAACTAAGTACACGTGCGACACTTGACAATTCACTCACGATCTTGCACAACTTGCTCGCGTTCTTACTCTGCCAAGTCAGCCTTACTACACTCAAGATCGCTAAGAGAGTGGTAGAAAGAACAGAAGAGAATTGTTAAAGGAAGCTTTGTATTTGAGAGAGCTTGAATTGTTTTCTTGATGAATTACAAATGGATGGCCTCCTTTATATACTAGTCTCCTAGGGGCTAAAGTGTAAATATAAATATTACACAAGTCCCTAATATTTACAAATAAGTACACCCTCTAGAATTTTCTACAAGCCTAGAAGATTCTAAGGACTTTCCTAGCAATTCCATACAGATCTAGGGTCTTCCAAAGGAAATGTCCATACTTCTCTAGAATCTTCTCACAAATACTAGCCTTCCTCTTATGTAAGCTTCCACATGGCATTAATATATGCCAAATGGCGCCTACGTGGAATGATGATGTGGAGAGTCATCACACTCTCCCCCACCTAATATTGCGACGACCGCGGCGCAATGTTGCTGCATAAGCTCTCGGATCTTATCTTTGAATTGCCACAAGTCTTCATATCGTNGATCGCACCAGACACCAACTGCTTCAGCTCTTTCTCCAATTTCAAATTTGATCCATTAACCACCCGGAATCCACCCAAGGCCCCCGGGACCCTGTTCAATCACACCCGCCAGTTTCAGAACATAACGTGGACCTGCTCGAGGCCACAAATCACATCAAACAATGCCAAAATCATGAATCGTACCCCAATTCAAGCTTTATGAACTTTAGAACTTCAAACTTCTACGTTCGATGCTGAAACCTATCAAATCACGTCCTATTGACATCAAATTTTGCACACAAGTCACATTCGACATTACATACCTACTCCAACTTCCGGAATAGGAATCCAACCACGATATCAAAAAGTCCACCTCCGGTCAAACTTCTCAAAAACCTTCAAATTTCTAACTTTCTCCAAATGACCCGAGAATGACCTACGGATCTCCAAATCCACTTCGGAACGCGCTCCCAATACCAGAATCACCATATGGAGCTATTCCCAAATTCGGAATCTCAAACGGACATCAATAACATTGAAATGCACTTCAACCCAAATTCATAAAATTCTTTCAAAATGCCAACCTTCTACAATATGCGTCGAAATGCTCCCGGGCCATCCAAAACCCGATCCGAACATACGCCCAAGTCCATAATTACCATACGAACCTGTGGAAATCTTCAGTTCCCAATTCCGAGATCATTTACTCAAAATCAACCCTTGGTCAGATTCTTCCAACTTTAAGCTTCCGAAATGAGAATTCTCTTTCCAAATCCACTCCGAACTTCCCGAATTTCAATTCCGACCATGCTTATAAGACATAATACCTGAAGTGAAGCTGCTCATGGCCTCAAACCACCGAACGACGTGCTAGAGCTCAAAACGACCGATTAGATCGTTACAAAAGAAGACAAGAACCTTGTCATCATCCACCAGTCCATTAGCAACCAGAAAAGAAGAAACGAATTGCACGAAGAAAATTAAAGAAGACTCAAGCTTGAAAGAATCTTCATTATATATATCTATATATAGCGATGTCCTTGAGAATTATTGGTGAAAGAAGTGAGCTTTCACAACTTGAAGTAATTAATCACAATTTCACTATAACTTAAACTCCATAATCAGCCATAGTTATACGAAACCGAGTGGGGAAAAGGATAAAAGAAAGTTTAAAGTTGTCGGAGATTTCATAGGTTATTAGGTTCTTATATAAGTACTACTAATTAATTAAACTCTTAAATATTAGGACTGCATCCGTATTTCAAATAAGAAAAATTTAATAAGCAAATTTTAATTGATTTAAAAGTCCTAATTATTAGAAAGTAACTTAAATTATAATCTTGTCCAACCTACTATCTTTTTTTAAAGGATAAAAAGGCAAATGACATTATAGCAGGAGTTTCATACTTTTAATATAAACTGATTTTTAAATACGTGTATACCTATCTAAATGAGCATAATTTTTTTAAAAACATTTACATAAATATTAGTCAGTAAAATATTATATCTAAAATTAATGAATTTAGTTTTAAAATTAAAATTTCAGTAAGAAGTATCACGACAAGCCCATCGGAGTTACCTTTTAAGTTAAAACTTATTGTATTTTGATATCTTACATGTTGGCTCAAGTCTAAATGCCAATGAGTTTTAATTTCTTTTAACATTCAAAATTCAGGCATTATTTTCTTGATTCCTGTTTAAAATAATTTTTTTGAGAAAAATCAACTTTGAAATGAAAAATAGTTTTATATTCTAGTCATTGATTCAAGATATAAACAATTATTAATTTATACTCCAGTATTTTATTGGATTACGGTATCTTTATTAATGAAAGAATAGGGGAGAGGAAACACGGTAAAGATTTTGTGGTTTAGTTGCTAATTTATGGGTGTTACTTGTTTTTCCTTTTTTGTCTAATGACTTAAATAAGGTACAATTTAAATAAATTTTAAAGATCCTAGTTCAAATAAAGAATGATTTAATAAATTATTTTTTAATCACTTTCAAGGTTTTAAATATTATAAATTAATTAAAATACGTTTTTGTCCAATATGAAATATGTTTTGTAACGGGTAAAAAAGACGAATAATATTTTACTAAGGAATTTCGTGCTTTTAATATTATAATATTAGTTTTGTGTACGCGCGATGCGCGTATACCCTGTCTCAACGAGTATAAATTTTATAAAAGTAAATCTTCAATTAGATAATTATATTTCTATTATAAATAGTTAAAGAAAAAAGTTAGTTCCTGATAATGGTGAAAAAAAGTAACTCTGCCACATAGAAGTCCACATATCTAGTTAATATATTCAACATAAAAATGTTGTGCATTGCATGTGTACCTATCTAAATGAATAATTGTTTTAATAGTCATATAAATATTATATTAAAAATTAGATTTGAGTTATTATTAACAAAATGTAAGTCTCTAAAAATTTAAAATACTGATATTATATACCTAATTCAATCAGAAAAGAAATTGCCACAGCTCAATCATCTGTCAATATATTAAAAAACAGCCAATGTACAAATACCGAAGAGGTTTAAAAGAAATTAAAAGTTCATTGATATTTGTTCGGAAATGTTTGGGTGGAGGGCGTAATCCCTTTACTTTTTATCTGTTAAAAATCTTAGATTTTTTATTATGAAAATTCATCTCTAAGTTTTCTGTTAATATTTTTTTATAATTTTGTGAGAACATATTCTTGCTTATTCAATTGATTTTGGTTAAAAACAGTTCTTTCGTCTTTTAAAAAAGAAATTAAAACATTAGTCGATAAGTAATTTTCATCAAACTTAAATAAAGTTTTCATAAGATATAAACTTTTTGACGTCTAATTTACCACAATTTTGGGAATGCCAAGGTTTTGCTAATTTTCCCTTGTTTGGTTGGTGAGTGAAAAAAAAATTTCGGAAAATAGTTTTTAGTATTTGGTTAGAGAGTAGAAAATATTTTTTTATACTTTACTTTTTTACGCTTTAGAAAATAATTATTCTTCTAAAAATTCACATAAACCCAAAGGAACTAATGTATTGCTTTACTTTTTTACGCAAAAATAACGATGATATTTGTGCTCCATAACTAAAAAAATACTCTTTTCGTGGTTGAATAAGAAAATACTATTTCTACAACATGAAAATAAAGTACTCATTTTATTGTAATAAAAGAAAATACTTTTTCTACATCATGAAAAGAAAATACTCATTTTGTTGAACTGAAAAAAAAAATACTATTTTAAATCATGAAAAAAGTACTTTTTTTGTTAAAATGAAAAAAAAATGCTTTTTTATATAATGAAAAAAAAAATACTCATTTGTTGAAATGAAANAATAACAAAATCATTCTCCCTCATATTTATTTTGTCTCAATTAGTATATTGTTCTATTTTGCTCTCATTCCTTAATACGTTATCAACACGAGGTTCTAACCAACTGAGGTTATCTGCTTCATCCGAATTTTATTTTCTTCCTAAAAGAGTTAGTCAGTTTCTTTTTCGATTCAGGTATACATTCCTATGTTTATAACGTTTCTATTAGGATCTTCTTTAACCTGCAATTTAATTGCCATATGCATAACTTGTTTTGAATATGATTATAATAATTGCATTTGTATGAAAATAATAAGTTTCGATTAAATTATTATTTCATTATATAAATTACGAAGAAGCTTAATCCTACACATAAATAAATAAGTATTAAACTGAATTACAATAATTAGACTAATTAAGCCCACATCCAAATATTCTAATAGAATATGCATTTAGAAGGAATTCTTGCAAAATTTTCAAAAGGTTTAAATCTGTCTTCAATAAATTTATCACCTAAGTGTCACGTCCTTAGTTGTTAACTAAGTACACGTGCGACACTTGACAATTCACTCACGATCTTGCACAACTTGCTCGCGTTCTTACTCTGCCAAGTCAGCCTTACTACACTCAAGATCGCTAAGAGAGTGGTAGAAAGAACAGAAGAGAATTGTTAAAGGAAGCTTTGTATTTGAGAGAGCTTGAATTGTTTTCTTGATGAATTACAAATGGATGGCCTCCTTTATATACTAGTCTCCTAGGGGCTAAAGTGTAAATATAAATATTACACAAGTCCCTAATATTTACAAATAAGTACACCCTCTAGAATTTTCTACAAGCCTAGAAGATTCTAAGGACTTTCCTAGCAATTCCATACAGATCTAGGGTCTTCCAAAGGAAATGTCCATACTTCTCTAGAATCTTCTCACAAATACTAGCCTTCCTCTTATGTAAGCTTCCACATGGCATTAATATATGCCAAATGGCGCCTACGTGGAATGATGATGTGGAGAGTCATCACACTCTCCCCCACCTAATATTGCGACGACCGCGGCGCAATGTTGCTGCATAAGCTCTCGGATCTTATCTTTGAATTGCCACAAGTCTTCATATCGTTCCCACGTGGCCTCCTCTGGTGATTGCCCTTTCCAATGGACGAGGAACATAGCTGTGGCTTTTTGCCCTTGTTTTTGCCTGGCCTAATAATCTATGATAGCCTCAATCTCCTTATCATGCGAGGAGGTGATAGTCATAGGCGCTCGACTTGATTTGCCTCTACTCTGATCATCCTTATCTTCATGATATGGCTTAAGCATGCTGGCATGGAAGACATGGTAGATCTTAAGATACGATGGCATGTCAAGCTTGTATGAGATCTTTCCTATCTTGGTAACGATCTTAAATGGCCCCTCATACTTGCGAATCAGATTTTGATGCATGCCCCGTAATGCCTTGAACTGTCTTGGGTTAAACTCCACCATGACCATGTCCCCAACTCTATAGTCCGTGGGACGCCGCTTACGGTCTGTAAACTTCTTCATCTTCTTAGTTGCTCTATCCAAATAGGACTTAGCAGTGTCAAGCTGCTCTTCCCATCCTTTTCCCATATGATAAGCCCCCAAACTCTTTCCCTCGAACGCGGCTGGTAATGAATGTGGAGTTTGTGGTTGCTGACATGTGGCTAGCTCAAATGGTGTCTGCCCCGTGGACTCACTCTGTTGCAAGTTATATGAGAATTGGGCGATGTCTAGGAGCCTTGCCCAATCTTTCTGATGCGCGCTTACATAATGCCTCAAGTAGCATTCTAGTAAGGCGTTGACCCGTTCTGTTTGTCCATCCGTCTGTGGGTGGAAACTAGTGGAAAAGAGCAATTCCGTGCCAAGTATGTTGAATAACTCTCTCCAAAAGTTTTCGGTAAAACGTGGGTCTCGATCACTAATAATATGCCTTGGTAAGCCCCAATAATTCACCATGTTTTTAAAGAATAGTTTCGCGGCTTCCTTGGCAGTGCAACCTGGTGAGGCGGGCATGAAGGGGGCATATTTGGAAAATCTATCCACCACCACCATAATAGTACCATAACCGTTGGACTTCGGTAGGCAAGTGATAAAGTCCATAGTCACGCTCTCCCATGGACGTTCTGCAACTGGTAATGGCTCCAAAAGTCCTCCGGATTTTCGTTTCTCAACCTTGTCTTGTTGAAAAACAAGACAAGTCTGCACATAACACTCTATGTCATCTCGCATACGTGGCCAATAGTAGACTGACTCAACCAAGGCCCTAGGGCAACGTTGGCCTGGATGACCAGCCCACATTGTGTCATGACTCTCCCTTATGATCCGCCGTCTAATGGCTCCAAACTTAGGCACGTAGACCCGCCGACCTGTGGTAAGTAGTAGGCCGTCTTCGACCCAAAAATGTCTCGTATTGCCCTGGTTGGCTAACTTGATGAGTTGTTTGGCTGATGGATCATGTTGCATGACTTTTGTTATAGCCTCACTAATATCCCATCTCGTTGAACTGATTGCAGCAAGCTCGGCTTTCCGGCTCAAGGCATCGGCTACAACGTTACCTTTGCCCACCTTGTACTCCAGCACATAATCAAACTCGGCCAAGAAATCCTTCCACCTAGCCTGTTTTGATGTGAGCTTCTTCTGCGTCTGAAAGTAGCTAGTAGCTACATTGTCGGTCTTGACCACGAACCTTGACTCGAGCAAATAATGTCGCCGTGTACGAAGGCAATACACGATGGCAGTCATTTCCTTCTCTTACACAGTGTAATGCCGCTCCATCTCATTTAACTTGCGGCTCTCAAACGCTATAGGATGCCTATCTTGCATCAGGACACCCCCAATGGCAAAGTCTGAGGCATCTGTGTGCACCTCAAATGTCTTGGCAAAGTCAGGTAACGCCAAGACTGGATCCTCTGTTATAGCTGCCTTAAGACATTCAAACGCCTTTTGACAATGCTTCGTCCAAACCTATGACTTGTTCTTCTTTAGCAACTCAGTTAATGGTGCGACCCAATTTGACACCAACTCCATTAGCTACCCCATTAGCATTTTGTAGCTCGGCTTTCACGGTCTTGACGCGAGAGTTGGTTGGAGCAAGTTTCAATCCTAGTCTCTTTGCGGCAGCCTCAGTCACGAAATTATGAGTTGCTCCAGTATCCACTATTGCACGAGCGGGCTTGTTGTTGATGGTGAGATCTACGTACTCATTTCCAATCTTGGTAAGTTGGATAGCTTGCTTCTTGACAACACCACATAATCCGATCATACCCAACTGTGTGGTTCCCGAATTCTCTCCTTGCGGCTGCTCCTTTCGTTCATGGACCATGGCCTAAGGCTCTTGAGGTCGGGATAATTCCTGAAGCCGTGCGGCTCTCCACATATATAGCATCCCTTCTTCTCGGCCTGCGCCTTCTTCTCGACGTAGCCCTGACGTCCACTCGACTTTCTGGAATCTTGAGTCTTATAGTATTGTTGGTGTATCTCCTTGCCTTTGCCAGGATCTCCCCCACATTTGACATTGTTAACCTTTGACTCTTTGCCTTTGTCTTTGTCGTGCTTGTCGTGCCTGAAATCCATCAATGATTCAATCTCTACTATGGCTTGGTCTATATTCGCGACTTGCCGACGTTGTAATTCTTATTTAGCCCAATTCTGTAACCCGTCCATGAAGTGGAACAAGAAGTCATCATTGGTCAGGTTGGGAATTTGAAGCATAAGGGTAGTGAACTGCTTGACATAGTCACGCATGCTCCTTGTTTGCTTCAACTCCCTAAGCTTGCGCCTTGACTCATACAAGACATTGTTTGGGAATAATTGTCTCTTGAACTCAGCTTTGAACTGATCCCACGTGCTAATGTACATAGACCTTTATCCACGTCGGCCATCTTCCTTCTCCACCATAGAATGGCGGTCTCTGAGAGGTACAACACGGCAGTGTTGATCTTGGCCTCGTCGTCCCTCACTTTTCCGTGCCTGAAGTAGTTCTCCAAGTTCCAATGGATGTTTTCCACTTCTTGTGCATCACGAACACCTTTGAACACCGGGGGTTTAGGAGCATCAATCTTGGCCTCCCTCGTCACCACAACATTGATGGCTGCCTCGGTCACGCCAACATTGACATGCTCCTCGAGTGACTTTATCTTTGCCTTCATGGCATCAATAGTACTTAAAGCCTCCATGATTCTGCACTCTAAGGCAGTGATGGTTTGCCTTAGTTCCATCTCGGTCTGTGTACGTCCCTCCAATTCATTTCGGATACTCTCAATATCTTCAAGAGTGTGCCCCTCAAGAACGCTAAGGGTGCCTTCCATCTTACCCAAACGTTGGCCAAAGATCTCCACGGCGTCCATCCCCGCGTTCATCTTCATCACCCACTCTTTACCGAGCGATACGTCCTCGGGCAGGACCTCCAATTCATCCTCGCTCGCCTCAGTGGCAGATGTTTTCAGGGATGTAAGCCCTTTGCTTGACACAACCTCGGGTGGCACCTCCTAGCACTTGTTGGTGGCATTCCTCTTTTTGTTACGACCGCTCTTGCCAGCAGCATCCTGAATGATGTTGGCTTGGGTGTTGGTAGCGTTAATTTCTCCGTCGTTCGACATTCCCTTAGTTGCACCCTGGCTCTGATACCACGTTGTCACGTCCTTAGTTGTTAACTAAGTACACGTGCGACACTTGACAATTCACTCACGATCTTGCACAACTTGCTCACGTTCTTACTATGCCAAGTCAGCCTTACTACACTCAAGATCGCTAAGAGAATGGTAGAAAGGACACAAGAGAATTGTTAAAGGAAGCTTTGTATTTGAGAGAGCTTGAATTGTTTTCTTAATGAATTATAAATGGATGGCCCCCTTTATATACTAGTTTCCTAGGGGCTAAAGTATAAATATTAATTGTTACACAAGTCCCTAATATTTACAAATAAGTACACCCTCTAGAATTTCTACAAGCCTAGAAGATTCTAAGGACTTCCCTAGCAATTCCATAAGGATCTAGGGTCTTCCAAAGGAAATGTCCATACTTCTCTAGAATCTTCTCACAAATACTAGCCTTCCTCTTATGTAAGCTTCCACATGGCATTAATATATGCCAAATGGCACCTACGTGGCATGATGATATGGCGAGTCATCATATAAGTGTACAAATTAATTAATGACTTTAAAATTAACGACTTAACTATCAGATGAATCGTATTGAATTTTGAAACTTGACAGAATTGATATCATCTAGTTTTATGCCTACTTAGCTTATTAAAATGTATTCTACGTAGAATAAAATTACATTAGTTCATACTAATTCAACTTATTTATTCTATGAAAATATACTTACATGTCTAAAGTTTTGGTGGATAATATTAAACACTAATTTATCATCGCATTGCACATAATTGTTTGTTTGACAATTATACATATAGAATATTAATACACGATTATGGACTGCACTGAATTTTTCATTGATAATAATTCTTATCATTCTAATTAACTTATTTCTATGATAGTTTTCACTATGTCGAATTTGTCAAAACTTAAATTTATGGCACTTGACATCTCTGGGAATAAATATTTGCCATGGGTACTTGATGCTGAAATTCACCTTGACGCTAAAGGTCTTGGTGACACTATTAAAGAAGGAAATGAAGCATCAAGTCAGGATAAGGTGAAAGCCATGATTTTCCTTCACCATCATCTCGACGAAGGGTTAAAAAGTGAATATTTAACCTTGAAAGACCTATTTTAATTATGGACTAGTTTGAAGGAACGATATGACCACCTAAAGGTCACGGTGTTGCCAAGATCTCGTCGTGAGTGGATGCACTTACGACTACAAGATTATAAGACCATGAGTGAATATAATTCAGTTGTATATAGAATAACTTTCCAAATAAAATTATGCGGAGAACCTATGAGTGATGAGGACATGTTGGAAAAGACTCTTTCCACTTTTCATGCCTCAAATATGGTGTTACAGCAAAAATACCGTGAAAAGGGGTTTAAGAAATATTCTGAGTTAATTTCATGTCTTTTGGTGGTTGAACAACATAATGCCCTTTTAATGAAAAATTATGAAGCCCGCCCCACTGGATCAGCTCCATTTCCAGAAGCAAATCTGGGAACGATAGATCCAAAGTCTGAAAGAAGACAAAATAATTATTGTGGCCGTATAAATATATGTGGGCATGGAAATGGGAGAAATAATAATCGCCATGGTGGTGGTCTGTCACGACCCAAAATCCCAACTTCAGGCCGTGATGGTGCCTAACGTTGCACCCGCTAGGCAAGCCAACGTGTTAACTGAATTGATTTATTAAGAAGTGAAAATAACAAACACTGACTAGATAATTGAGATAAGTGCGGAAGAATTAACAAAATCTAAATAACAATAGCTAATAACAAAGTAATCCCTTTAATTACAAAACCCATAAATGGAGTCATAACCTCACAAACCAGTCTAAGATTTAGCTAAAAACAACAGTTTGAAATAAAATGATATATCTGTCTGGAAACACATAGATGACAGAATGAAAGATATACAGTGACGCCGAGATCCACGAACGCCTGTGAAACTACCTCGGTGTTGTCTGGAATGGACTGAATGACACTCCCCCTAATGATGTCCATTGGGTCCGACTGCGTAATCTGCACAATATAAAGAAGTGCAGGTGTGGCATCAGTAAAACCGACCCCATGTACTGAGTAAGTGCCGAGCCTAACCTCGGCGAAGTAGTGACGAGGCTAGGACAAGACAACAAATTGTACCTGTGCAGTTCAATAGTATAGCAGAAAATAAACAAGAATACAGTTACGGGAAAGAACATGCTGGGCATAAGAGGGGAAACACTTGCTAAAACCGTAGAATCAAGTACTGATGGGAATGTAGAAGTAGATAGGAAATAATAACCCGAATCAAGTAAGATAGACAAGAGAAGGCACGGCATGACCCCTCGTGCATAGCCTCAAAATCACACGGCACGGAATGCCCCCTCGTGCATAAATAATAATGACTCAGCACGGAATGTCCCCTCGTACATAAATAATAATCAATCGGCACGGAATGTCCCCTCGTGCATAAATAATAATCAACAACACGAAATGTTCCCTCGTGCTTAAATAATAATCATCGGCACGGAATGTCCCCTCGTGCATAAATAATAATCATCGACACGGAATGTGCCCTCGTGCATAAATAATAATCATCGGCACGAAATGTTCCCTCATTCATAAATAATAATCATCGGCACAGAATGTTCCCTCGTGCATAATGAGTATAAAAACAACAATTGATATGAAATTTTAACAATACGACATTTCAAATGTACAGAAATAATCAAAAAATTCTATTGTCCCGGCAAGGCTCTCAGCTATAACCAATCTCACTCAGAAGTATAATGTCAACTGTAAAATCCTCGACCGAACACATAATCAATAACTTTCCACGTCATGAATAACCTCAAGGTACCACTTCCAAGGTTCCCAATAATTCACAGCACAGAGAATATCGAAGAACATTAAATAACTCATCAAAATTCGACTCACGGGCATGCTTGACCAAAACATATAGGTACCCGTCACCTCACCTATACGTTGGACATGAATTACACATAGCAAATAAGACTCTATACCTAATCCCTCAAGCTAAGGTTAGGCCAAGATCTTACCTCGGATCCAAGAATGCAAGTCAAGCCTCAATCACGGCCTTTCCTCTTGAATCCGACTCCGAAACGATAATATCTAGACATAATTGACTTAATAACATCTATAATTAATCAATAACTCAGTCCCAAAGCCTAATTATACATTTCCCATAATTCTTCCAAAAATACCAAAATTCGACCCCGGGCCCTTGGTCCAAACTCGAGGTTCGGACCAAAACCCGATAACCCATCCTCCCAGGAACCCAAATATATAATTTGTTTTGAAATCTGACCCTAAAATGAGGTTGAATTTCCAAAACTTGCAAAAGCCCTAACTCTACTCAAAACCCCCAGTTTCTACCTTTGATTTCATGTTTTTAGACCTAGAATCTAGTGATTGATGAGGAAAAATGGAAGAAATTAGAGTTAAGAACACTTACCTATGAAGCTATGGTGGAATGGTCTCCTAAGAATCGCTCAAGAAGAGTGGAGAAGAAGAAAATGGTGAAAGAATGTGAAAATCCCGTAATGGTATTCTGTTTTGGCTTTTTAAATAACTGGACGAATTAGCTCTATGCGATCGCGGAAAGGGAGTTGCAATCGCATAGGGCCTGGGTCTCGTGCATTGTGATCGCGGAAAAGGGAGTTGCGATCGCATAGGGTCCCTAGGCTTGGCTATGCGATCGCGGACGAATTTGGTGCGACCACAGAAGGAAAATACCTAGCCCCCTCCCCAGCTCTCCTATACTCTATGCGATCGCACAAGNCACACTACACTACACGATCGCGGGACAACCTATGCGATCGCATAGTTTAAAACTCTCAGAAACCAGAAACAACATTTGAACTCCAGATTTTCAACCTTTAAGCACCCCGACACCTACCCGAAATTCACCCGAGCCCTCGGGGCTCAAAACCAAATATACACACGCCTTCAAAATCATCCTACGAACTTATTCGAGTAATTAAACAACCAAAATAACGCCAAAAACAATGAATTAAACTCGAAAATCCAAAGAATTTCCTCAAACTTCATAAACTATCAAATTTTCGTTTTTTGATCGGAAACACGTCAAACCAAGTCCGTTTCTTACCAAATTTTACAGATAACTCACATATCACATATTGAACCTGTTCCGGGCTCCGGAACCATAGTACGGGCTCGGTACACAGATTTCACATCAAAGTTCATTTTCAAAAGTCTTTATTATTTTCAGAAAATAATTTCCTTTACAAATTCATTTCTCGGACTTGGGACCTCGGAATTCGATTCCGAGCATACGCCCAGGTCCCATATTTTCCTACGGACCCTTCGGAACCGTCAAATTATGGGTCCGGGTCCGTTTACCAAAAATATTGACCAAAGTCAACTTTATTCAATTAATTAAGATAAATTCAACTGTTTAACACATTTTCACATAAAGGCTTCCCGGCTAAGCGCTCGTGCTGCGCACGCACATCGAGGTGCAATTAACGGAGGCTTTCGGGGCCTCGAAACACAGTTTTAGCTAAATTTACACAGGATGACCGTTTGGGTCATCACAATCTCCACCTCTAAAACAACCGTTCGTCCTCGTACGGACATAGAAAGGTACCTGAATCGGGGAAAAGGTGGGGATATCAGGCTCGGATTCCCAAGTAGCTGCCTCAATAGGCTGACCTCTCCACTAAACATGAACCGAAGGATAACTCTTCGATCTCAACTGTCGTAGCTGCCGGTCTAATATGGCTACCGGCTCCTCCTCATAAGACAAATCCTTGTCCAACTGGACACCACTGAAGTCAAGTACATGAGATGGATCCACAATATACCTCCGGAGCATAGATGCGTGAAATACCGAATGCACAGCTGACAAACTAAGGGGCAAGGCAAGTCTGTAGGCCACCTCTCCTACCTTATCCAGTATCTCAAATGGACCAATGTACCTAGGGCTCAACTTTCCCTTCTTCTTGAATCTCATCACGCCCTTCATGGGCGATACCCGAAGAAATACCTGATCTCCTATCATAAATTCCAACTCTCGAACTCTGCGATCTGTATAACTCTTATGCCTGGACTGAGCTGTACGAAGTCTATCCTGAATGATTTTCACCTTGTCCAAGGCATCCTAGACTAACTCAGAACCCAACAATCTAGCCTCTCCCGGCTCAAACCATCCGACTGGAGACCGACACCTCGTACCATACAACACCTTATACGGAGCCATCTGAATGCTCGACTGATAGCTGTTGTTGTAGGCAAACTCAGCTAAAGGAAATAACTGGTACCATGAACCACCAAAGTAAATGACACAAGCTCGCAACATATCCTCCAAAATTTGAATAGTACGCTCGGACTGCCCGTCCGTCTGAAGATGAAATGTTGTGCTCAAATCAATCTGTGTGCCCAACTCTCGCTGAAATACTCTCCAGAAATGGGAGGTAAACTGATTACCTCGGTCTGATATAATGGATATGGGAACACCATGCAATCTAACAATCTCTCTCATATAGATCTTCGCCAACTTCTCTGCTGAATACGAAACTGATACTGGGATGAAGTGCGCTGACTTGGTCAGCCTATCCACAACGACCCATACTGCATCAAACATCCTCTGAGTCCGTGGGAGTCCAACTACAAAGTCCATGGTGATACACTCCCACTTCCACTGGGGAAGCTAAATTTGCTGCATCAAACCACCGGGTCTCTAGTGCTCGTACTTAACCTGCTGAAAGTTCAAGCACCGAGCTACATAAGCTACAATATCCTTCTTCATCCTCCGCCACCAATAATGCTGCCGCAAGTCCTGGTACATCTTTGCGGCGCCCAGATGAATAGAATACCGGGAACTATGGGCCTCCTGAAGTATCAACCCACGAATACCATCCACATCAGGTACATAAATACGACCTTGCATCCTCAAAACTCCCTCATCATCAACCGTAACCTGCTTGGCATCTCCGTGCCTGAATCTATCTATAAGAACACATAAATGGCGATCATCATACTTCTTGGCCCGAATACGGTCATACAATGAAGAACGGGCCACGGTATGGGCCAAAACACTGCTAGTCTCAGAAACCTCCAATCTCACAAATCGGTTGGCTAAAGCCTGAACATCCAGAGTAAGAGATCGCTCTCCGACTGATAAATAGGCAAGACTACCGATACTGGCTGACTTCCGGCTCAAAGCATCGGCTACCACATTGGCCTTCCCCGGATGATAAAGAATGGTAATTTCATAATCCTTCAGCAACTCTAACCATCTCCTCTGCCTCATGTTCAGCTCCTTCTTTTTGAACAGATACTGTAAGCTCTTATGATCCGTGAACACCTCACATGGCACACCATACAAATAATGCCTCCAAATCTTCAATGCATGCACAATCGCTGCTAACTCCAAGTCATGAACTGGATAGATCTTCTCATGAACCTTCAACTGACGAGAAGCATAGGCTATAACCTTACCATCCTGCATCAACACTGCACCAAGCCCAACCCGTGAAGCATCACAATACACGGTATACGGTCCTGAACCTATGGGCAGAACTAACACAGGTGCCGTGGTCAAGGCTGTCTTGAGCTTCTGAAAGCTCGCCTCACACTCATCCGACCACCTGAACAGAGCACTTTTCTGAGTCAACCTGGTTATCGGGGCTACAATGGATGAAAAGCCCTCCACAAACCGGCGATAATAACCTATTAAACCCAAGAAACTCCAGATCTCTGTAGCTGAGGTGGGTCTAGGCCAATCTCTGACTGCTGAAATCTTCTTGGGATCCACCTGAACACCCTCTGATGATACCACCGTTCCACATATATATAGACATAAGGCTCGTTGCGGCGTGCAACCCGATCCACACACACACACACACACACACACACACACACACACACATATATATATATATATATCCATAAATCTCGTTGCGGTGTGAAACTCGATCCACATGTTATATATATAATTAGTTGCGCTTACTGGGGGCGTGTGCAGACTTCAGAGGGGATCCTTTAGCCCAAGCACTATCATAAATCAGTAAAACCCACTGTGGCGTGTAGCCTGATCCCATAAATATCACTCAGAATCTCGCCCTCGGCCTCACTCAGTCTTCAACCTCTCCAGTCTCCCTCTCACGGGCTTACAATGTCATGAAACTAGCCCGAAAATAATGATAGGATGTATCAATAAATAAAAACAAAGAATGAGATATGATATGTATTGAATAAGTATGACTGAGTACCATATTGCAATGAAATCGATAAGTCAACAACAAGAAACGGCCACTGTGGGTCCCAACAATACCAACATATAGCCTAAACATGATCTCTACTATGATTGACAACTCAATTACTTTAGTATGTAGAGATTTCATGGTTACAGATTAGATCAGGTAATTACACAATACCACGGAATAATGGAGTCATAACTTACATGGTGCACGTCCACACGCTCATCACCTAGCATGTGCATCACCTCAACACCAAACACATAACACGTAATTCGGGGTTTCATACCCTCAACACCAAGTTTAGAAGTGTTACTTACCTCGAACCAGCCAATTCCAATACCGAGCAAGCCAAGAGATGCTCCAAGAATGCCATATCGCTCGTATCGACCTTTGAACGGCTCGAAACTAGCCAAAAGCAACTCAAATATATCAATTAATGTCAAAGGAAACAAACTCAATTGATAAAGATTGAATCTTTAATCAAAAGCCCAAAATCGACCCAAAAATCAAACCCGGGCCCGCACCTCAAAACCCGATGAAACTCATGAAATACGATAACCCATTCAATTACGAGTCCAACCATACTAATTTCATTCAATTCCGACCCTGAATCGATGTTCCAAACTCACTTTTTCACTTTATTAAAGTTTTTGATAAACACCTCCAATTCTCCAATCAACATATGGATCAATTCAAAATGAACTTCTGCAATCATATTAAGATACAAAATTGTAGTTTTATCCTAACCCTCACGAAAACACGAGAAGAACGCCGTGAAAATCAGCTCAATCGGAGCTCTAGAACTCAAGATATGCTCAAAATACTAAAAGAACGCATTTTAATTTTTTATACTCTGGGATTTTGACTTTTGCGAATTCCGCACCTGCGCATTTCCAGCTGTTATTTTCTCTTTTGCGGACCATTTTTCGCACCCCCGGGGCCGCAGATGCGGACCTAACTTCGCATCTGCGAAGCACCAACACCAACTCTCTTTTCTGACACTAAAATGAGCATAACTCCCTCATACGATGTCCAAATTTGGCGATTCTTTTTTCTATGACTCAGTAATTACGATACAGATCTAATTCTTCAATCAAAACAAAATTGAGAGCTCATTTGATTAATGTGGTACCATTTATACTTGAAGTAATGACGTCGAAACATAAAAAATAAGCGCAACACAACCCAAACCTATCCTAAACTCACCTGAGCCCCTCGGGACCCAGTCCAAACATACCAACAAGTCCCATAACATAACACAGACTTGCTCAAGGCCTCAAATCACACATAAAATAATCGAAACGACGAATCGCACCTCAATTCGAACTAGAATGAACTTTCAACTTCCAGAACTCGCGCCGAAACATATCAAATCAAGCCGGAATGAACCCAAATTTTGCACACAAGTCCCAAATGACCTAACAAAGCTATTCAAATTCCAGAAAACACAATCCAAGCACGACATCATCAAAGTCAACTCCCGATCAAACTTATGAACTTTCCAAACCTTCCAATTTCCTACTTTCATCGTTTAGCGCCGAATCCTTCTAGAAATATCCAAATGCAAATCCGGGCATACACCCAAGTCCAAAATCACCATCTGGACCTAGCCGATCCATCAAAACTCTGTTCTGGGATCAAATTCACAAAATTCAAACTTGGATAACTCTTCCATCTTAAAGCTTAAATCATGAAATTCATTCTTCCAAATCGATTCTGAATAACCTTGAAACCAAAATCGACGATTCACATAAGTCATAATGCATTATACAAAGCTACTCATACTCATAAATTTCCAAGTGAAGTGCAAATGCTCAAAATGAATGTTCGGGTCGTCACACAAGTGGTAGCAGGTGTGACAATAGGACCATAGAAGAGGAGCCGCTCCTGCGGAGAGGTGAACCTAGAAGCGGTAGGCGAGCTGTGTGAAATTTTGCAGAAGCAGACAATTGTCTGTAGGCACGCACTTGTAGGTGCGGCCACTTGATCTCAGAAGCGAACCCAAGTGTGTTAATTCTATTTAGCACCTGCAATGACATTTTCGCAGGTGCGACTGAGGGTCCGCAGGTGCGAGATCACTGGACAGAAAAAGGGAAATTTTGAGGGTTTGATCTCATTTTAATTTTGGGACTTTGAGAGCTCGGATTGAGGCGATAATTTGAGGGATTTTCAGAGGAAACTTTTGGATAATGTTTCTTAACTCGTTTTTGGTTATATTCCACTAATATATCATTAATTTCACCTTCTAATTTAAGATTTGAGTTGAGAAATTTGGGGGAAAAGTGGAAAAGTTCTTCAACCGAATTTTTGCGTTTTGATTGAGATTTTGATATCGGATTTGAGTAATTTTGGTATGAGTGAACTCGTGGTTGAATGAGTGTTCATATTTTGTGACTGTTACCCGATTCTGAGACGTGGGCCCGCATCGACTTTTGGGGCAATTTTCAAAATTCTTGTTAAATTCTTAATTTCATTAATTAGATTAGTTTATTATAGTTGTATTTATAGTTTTTGGTAGATTTGAGTCATTCGGAGTCGGATAGTCGAGGAAAAGGCATTCTTATTGATTGATTGAGCTTGACTCGAGGTAAGTGGCTTGCCTAACCTTGTGTGGGGGAAATCCCCATAGGATTTGGTATAGTTGTGATACTTTGGTGATATGTGAGCGCCGTGTACGCGAGGTGACGAGTGCGTACATGGGCTAATTGTTGTAAAATCCGATTTTTCACTGAGTGGTAACCTGTTATATTTTAATTGAGTTGTACCACCATGTGTAGTTTATCCTGTTTAGCCTAATATCACATGTCTATGTGTCTTAAATGCTTATTTGAAATCTATGTAGCATGCTTAGTTTAATTCCTGTTTTTGCTTGATTTGTATCAGCCTTAACTATAGAAATATTTTTGTTAATTGTTTTTTTCCATCGATTCGAGCTGTGTGTTTATTTTGGGACTACGAGGCGGTACCTTTGGAGATTTCCCTGTTGATACCCCATTTTCCCTCATATTTTTTAACATATATATATAATTATCCTCCAAATTATTTTTTATGATGATCGTTTATACCAATATGAGGTTTTTAAATATTTTCAGTGCATTTCTTATAATTACATTTGCATTTTTTAGGGCTTAATTGCACATTCTGCAATAATAGCCCATATGCATGTATAATTACATTATTTATACTGAAAATGACTTTTTAGATTTTTATAATGTTAAGTAATTGTTTTTAATCATTTTCATGCACAAAAAATATTTTTTTTTATTTTTTTATTATTTTTTATAAATTATTATTCGATAAATTGGGTATTTAAAATCTGGCCCTAATTTCATAACTAATGTCGGACCAAAACTACCAAGCTCAGCCCAATTACCCCATACACCAGCCTAACTACCCCATACACTAGCCCAATTACCCAAGCCCAAAACAAATCCCCTTATAACCCAAATGGTAACCTATTTACACGACCCACCTAGCTCCCTCCTATCATCTTGGTCATTGATCTCAAGAGATCAATGACCCCTAACAAACTAACTCCTTTTAGTTACCCCCTTTCACCCATATCCCTAACCCATTTTCCCCTTCACCCGCCGCCCTTGAACTCTCTCAAACTCCCCTTCTCTCTCTGTCAAACCCTAGCCGCAGTAACCCCTAATCCTCTCTGATTCCGGCTCAAACATGGAATCAATCCATGATCTACTTACCTATTTTGTAAGATTCTATTATTATACGCATATTTTTGGCATCACTTAGTTCTTGCCCTATGTTTGGCAAGAACTACCTCTCAAGAACGGGGCAATTCACTTTGATTCTATGAAGATCTGGACGATCTTCCGTCTCTATACATGTTATATTGAACAGTCCTTGTATTTTTGGTCCGATTCAAGGCGTCAGTCTCAACTAGGTTTTGAGATTTTCCCTTATTCTTTACTAATTTATGATTGAAGGCTGACGCCTCAAAAAGGGGATTGGAATCTCTGAATCCTTACTTTGTTCTCACTACTCCTTTCTCTTACTCACTCACTGGTACACTCAAATGCTCTCTAAATTGTTAAATAACATCCTACGGTACAAGCACTGCTCGGAGCCCATTCTCGAGGCTCTTGTGAACTATGAAGCATCGGAGATATGTGGTTTTTGCTAATACACTCTGCACTCTTTTAATTCTGCTACTGGTTAGTGTTTAAACCTTCATAATGTTTAATTTCCTTCCTTCTTTCTAGATATGTATCTGAACTTTGGTACAGTTGTGATGGTGTTCATCTTTGATATCATTCTGTATTAATTGATGCCAGAGAATAGTCTATTGTTCATGTCATGCTTCATCATAATCTGTACCTCGGGATCTCTTATCTCCTAGGATTAGTTCTATACCCATGTAGCATTGTAACGACCCGACCGGTCATTTTGAGCTATAGCGCGTCGTCAGCGGTTTGAAGTCATGAGCAACTCCATTTCAGATATTATGTGTAGGTGTGTTCGGAATTAAATTTCGGAAAGTTTAAAGTTGATTTGGAAAGAAAATTCTCATTCCAGAAGCCTTAAGTTGGAAGAATCAACTAAGATTGGAATTTTGAGTAAACGACCTTCGAATCAGGATTTGAAGGTTCTTGCAGGTTCATATGATGATTTCGGACTTGGGTGTATGTCCGGATCGGGCTTTGGATAACCCGGGAGCGTTTCGATGCATATTGTGGAAGTCGGCTTTTTTGAAGAATTTTCTTAAGTTTAGCTTGAAGCGCATTTCAGTGTGATTGATGTCCGTTTAGGATTCTGAGCCTGGGAATAGCCCCGTATGGTGATTCTGGAGTTGGGTGCACGATTGGTAGTGAATTCGGATGCCTGTAGGTCATTTTGAAGTCCTTTGGCTAAAGATAGAAATTTGAAGGTTTTTGAGAAATCCGACTGGAAGTGGAAATTTTGATATCAAGGTCGGAATGCAATTCCGAAAGTTGGACAGGTCCGTAATGTTGAATATGACTTGTGTGCAAAATTTGGGGTCAATCGGACGTGATTTGATAGGTTTTGGGATCAGATGTAGAAGTTGGAAATTTCTGAGTTCATAAAGTTGGGATTTGGGTGTGATTCGTGGTTTCGATGTTGTTTGATGTGATTTGAGGCCTCGAGCAAGTCCACATTATGTTTTGGAACAGGTTGGTATAATTGGACGGGGTCCCGGGGGCCTCGGGTGGATTCTGGGTGGTTAACGGATCAAGATTTGGAGTTTGAAGAAGGCCGAGGTTGCTGTCAGCTGGTGTGACTGCACCTTCGAGGATTGGGCCGCATGTGCGAAGAAGTGATGGTCCGGCTGGAAGCGCAGGTGCGATGATATTTTCGCACCTGCGAAGTCGCATATGCAGGCTGTGGGGCGCATGTACGAAGTTGGCTTGAGCTGAGGAAAGCCGCAGGCGCGGAGGTTTGGTCGCACCTCGGAATCGCAGGTGCGAAAAATGGCCTGGGCAGAATGTTTTAAAACCGAGAATTTTTGGCCATTTCTTCATTTCTTCTTTGGTTTGGTCGATTTTGGAGGAGCTTCAAGAGTGGGATTTCGTCAGGAATCACAAGGTAAGTAACTCCTTCATGTTTCTAAGTTAAATACAAGGTTATTGCAAGGAATTATACATGAAAATTGTGGAAAAATTTGGAAAATATTGAAGAAAACCTAGAAATGGTAATTTGGTTTTTTAGCCACGAATTTGAGCATGGAATGTAGAGCAAATTGTATATTTGAACTAGTAAAGCTATGGGTAGAATATATCTTCGAGAAATTTCGGATTCCGGGCACGTGGGCCCTAGGGCATTATGGTCATTTCGCTAAGCGGGGTTGGGAAATTATATAATTTGGAATTGTTGCAAATATTAGAGTATATTTTCATTGGTTTGCATGATTTGGATAGTTTTGGGGCGTTGTGCGTCCGTTGGAGTCGTCGGAAGGGCTTGGAAGCCGGTTATGGAATTNGGGCACGTGGGCCCGAGGGCATTTTGGTCATTTCACTAAGCGGGGTTGGGAAATTATATAATTTGGAATTGTTGCAAATATTAGAGTATATTTTCATTGGTTTGCATGATTTGGATAGTTTTGGGGCGTTGTGCGTCCGTTGGAGTCGTCGGAAGGGCTTGGAAGCCGGTTATGGAATTTCGGAGCGAGGTAAGTCTCCTTTCTAACTTTGTGAGGGGGAATTGTCCCCATAGGTGAATTAATTATGTATGTGCTATCATCTTCGGGGGCTACGTACGTACGAGGTAACGAGAGTCCGTGCGTAGCTACTATTATGCCATGTCTGGGTAGTCTAGGACCCACTAACATGCCTTACGTGTTGTACTTGTGATCCTTCATGTAATATTAAACTGCTAATATAATCGAAATCGTAATTGAATATCTGAAGAAGACTAGAGTTCATTTTCTTAATCGTCTAGAAAGAGAATTGATTCCTCCGTGGATAATTGTATACCTGGTAGGGTTATATTATGGAATATCATTAAACTTGGCAAATGAGTTTCAAAACAAAGATTTAAAAGCTATATTTCATGTTCCTTTAAAAAGAATTTTACCACTTTCCTGAGAAAAACTGCTTTCTTGATAAAAAATACGGATTTATTATGTGGATATGTGTACATATGAGCACCTGAGTCGCAGGTAAAATTCGCGAGCAGGCTAGCCTTATTATTTGTATGTATAACCGCGTCGCATGATCGATTCGCGAGCGGGGCAGATAGATGCATCTATGGTTCGAGTCGTTCGACCCTCGACAGTGCACAATTTATTATTGTTGGTCGCGCCGTTCGACCCTCGACATTTGCTTGTGCATGATATTTACTGCGTCGTTGCTATGTTTTTTGCCTGATCACTGGCCTGGAATTTTAAGTTGTCAACTGAAATGACAGAGATTTAAAGTTATTAAAGATTTTTGGAAGAAGCTGTTCCTTCTGGTTAATTATTTGTTATTTGATCAAATCACCCATGTTGATTAATTGTTATTAATATGACGGAGATTTAAAGTGTTAAATGTGGAAGAGTTGATATTATTTATTCTTGAACTTAATAAATTGCCTATGATAATCATGCTTAGTGTCACACTAGAATACACTAAATTGTCCTCTAGCAAGTGTCTACTTCGACCTCTCATCACTACCTCTCTGAGGTTAGGCGGGCGACTTACTGAGTACACGTTGTTTTTGTACTCATGCTACACTTGTTGTGCATTTTATTGCACATGTACTTACATAGCGATGTGGAGGATTGGAGACTTAGGCGAGCTGCATCATCCGGAGGCGATCCGCAACTAACAGAGTTTTCCTCATACTGTATTACATTATTTTAATTTCCTTGTCCACTTGTATTTCGGACAAGTCTTGTAGAAATTGTAAAATTCTTAGAAATTGCTCATTTACTTGTGACACCGGGTTCTAGGATGTGTTGGGATACATTTGCTAAAATAGGACTATTTAAACCATTGTATTTACTTAAGGATTTTTTTATTTAATTACTATGTAATAAAGTGAAAGGTAGTGATTTTCATAAATGCTAAAAACCAAAAATTATTTCAATTAATTAATGATTGGCTTGTCTGACAATGATGTCCGGCGCCATCACGACCTTATGGATTTTGGGTCGTGACAAGCATCTTAAACATGTTAATTTGGACTTCAGTATTGTGGTAGTATGATGTTTTGCATGTTATGCTTAGATAATGCCCTAGCTCTATGAGAACCCCTTTACTTGAATGAACTTTCAATGAATCCTGGTATATTGGAGTGTTTTAATATCTGTTCAAACTCGTTTCATATTGTCTTGGATTTCCAACTCTATTTTCTAAGACTCTTGTGATAACATGTTTCTTAGTGTGTCTTGGTCTATCTAATGTTCTCTCCTTTCTATGGTTATTAACATATGTATCCCCCTATTGTGTTCAATTTTTGATTAATGTGGCATTATGTTAGACTAAGTTTGTTTTAGACCCTCAGATGTCCACTAGTACAACCTATGTATGCTTGCAAGTCTGTCTCTTCTCCCAGTTCCTATGATGTTTGTTTATGTGATACTTTGCCATGTGCACCTTGCTGAACCTACGGGCTTGCTTGACTATTTGTGTTGTATGTTCAATTCATTGATCTCTATCTACCCTCCTTACTTGTTACTTTGACATTCTAAATTCATATTCTTAGTTGGCTGAAAGCCAAAGCTATATAAGCTCTGTTGTTGGCCTCCCTAGTGTGAGTACTGCTCGGGGTCCAATTGAGGCCCCTGTGAACTCTGACACACTAAGGTTAGACTCTATTCATTCATCAACATCTAAAAAACTGTCCCTAATATCCTACCTCCCTATAATGTATTGTGTTGATTCCAAGTGATGCAATATTTGGTGATGTGGCTCACTAACGGGGTCTGAAACCCCATATGGACCTGTGATTGTGTGGTATGCTAGGCCGAAAATGTTGAAGTCCCCGCGAGGATGGGTGTTTAGTTGTTTATTTGGGCCTGCTATAGGCATGTCTATTTCCATGTAATATTACTATTTTACTTGTTAATTTGGGCTTGTAATAATACTTTTATAAACAATTGGGGTATTAGTGAAAAAAGAATGGGTAAAATTCTATATCTGCACGCCAAGGGTAGATAACATGCCTATAGGACTTGACAATGTGTTTGCTATATGTGTTGTTCGATTACATGAGCCATATAGAAATCATGATATTAGTAGAAGCACACACACATCCTACTTGTTTACTATTCAGACGCTATGTCTACCATTGCGTTGTTATAGATAGCATATCCATATGAAATGGCCATTTTGCATGACTACTCAGTTATTCACTAGGAAGCATGCCTATATGATGTATAATATCTGCTTTGTCGACTTAGAAGCCATGCCTATAGGAAATCACACACTTCACTTAACTTGCATAATACCTGCACATTATTCAAAAGCATGATCATTTGACTAAATATTTTCCCTGCTCTTATGTCTACTTCTGTCCGATTATTAAATATCATGCCTATAGGGAATGAATGGTAATAACAACCCTTTCAATCTGCACCACGCTCAATAGATATCATGCATATAGGATTTTAATTACTTAAATTCTCTATTGCATAATACTGTCCATCTAGAAAGCATGCCTATAGGAGCTAAATATGTATAAAATCAGCTCAAACTGTCAACCTTTAGAAAGCATGCCTATAGGAGCTAAATATATGAGAATCAGTCCCAATCGCCAGTCTCTAGAAATCATGCCTATAGGACATCACTACTCGCTCTTCAAACGCTATTATTAGGAAGCATAAGCAATTTTGAGCATTTCCAATAAGTTTTATTGTCCCTACTGCGGAATCACCTAGACATCATGCCTATAGGTTTTAATCTCTTATACATGAAATCAATAGGCAACTATTTAGGCTTTAGAAATTGTAGGCTTTTGCACATGAAACTGTCCGCTTATAAAATCCAGAAGCACATAGAGATCTTGCCTATAGGGTTCTGCAACCTTAACTTTTTTTTAAAATCTGCAACTGTCAATGTTAGTTTGCGTGCATTTGCTGTCTAAGTGCGGAGGCCAACTTGAGCCCTTATGTGCCTATATGTGAAAGTCCAAATTGTTTTATATGTCATCTAGTTTTCTCATTTTTGAGCAACCTAAGTTAAGTCTAGAACCACCCAAGATAGAGGTCCAAGTGCCTCCTGGACAATAGGCATGGGACGGGTAGTGCACGCATAGGGTACGATTTAGAATCAATTAGTACGCTTTAGGTAAACAACTTAAAGATAGTAATAGGGTCACATGAGATGATAGTCTGTGCCTGCTAAATAATACGAGTAACTCCCTACTTCGAAGGAGTTACTAAGTACTATTTATGTTGCATGGGGTGGTCCTTTAGGCTAAAAAAATTAGGACCCCCACCTTGGGTATAAAGAATCATTCTATTTTATTTGCCCAATTTTGTCTCTTCTATTTGCTTAGACTAATTCATATAATTCAAGTTTGGATGGGACCCACCGTTCTGGACCTCGAGGAGTGCCTAACACCTTCTCCCCGAGGTAATTTGAGCCCTTACCCTTTCTTTGGTGACGCAACTGGTTAATCAAGTGTTATCTACAAATAGGTGCCCTAACACACCTTAATCTGTTAGGTGGCGACTCTCTATTTTGACACTCTTCCTTAAAAGAGTTGTCACGTGTTGAAAGCCGATTTCACGAGTAAAAGGGGCGCGATGTCCTGGCGACTCTGTTGGGGATATATTTTAGGCTCTTACCATTGCGAACTTGGTCTATATGAATTAGTCTCTTCCGATAAGCGTGTTTTTATTGTTTTGCTGTTACCTGAATATCCCGCTCCCATTTTCCCTTTTATTGATACATGCACACCCTCTTCCCTATTTCCCTGTTACACCCCATGTTTTCATATGTAAGAGTACGTCGTAAATCAATTGATGTAAGCTCAGAAATGAAATCATCTTTGAAAAGTTTATAAATTAAGTTAATCATGTTACTGTGGAAGTTATAAATATTTAAGATCATGAATAACAAGAACCAAGATGGTTGGAAGGCTAAGAAGCTAAAAAAATTAAAGAAGATAAGTTTTGTCGAAAGTCGATAAGTTTGGTGTTACTCCCTGTGCGTCCCTAAGGTGACGTATAATGAATATGAGAATTATTAATCATGATTTGAGTGAGTGTAAAGTATTAATATGAATATATATTATGTTTGGATATAAAATATAAAGTTTGGGAAAATTTTGATTTAACTTAAGGAAAAATCGAGTTAAGATTTGCCTTGTAACGAGCCGTTTTGAGAAATTAATTTGTAAGCTTTATGATGTCTTCTTGGGACATATATCATACTAAAATGAAGGTCTTGGAACCTAGTTTCCAAAGGTCTAAACCATTTTTGCATACAACATCGGGGTAGAAAAATATGGATTTTTAAAGTAGGGTCGCCAAGTCACGTTGCCGCATTTCGGAGAAACTGGCAGATTTATAGGCCAAGTTGCGACGCAGTTTTCTCCCAATATATTGAGAGTTAAACGGAGATATTTTTATGGAATTAAATCTCCATGTGTCTAGTTTCTAACTCTGAAAACCATTTGTCAATACGATATCAGAGTAGAGAGATACAAGTGTCCGAAGTTGTACTGCTCAAGCTGCCAAGCAGACAACTTACCCACCTGCTTGGAGAATTGAAGCGGTAGGCTTATGAGTTGTCTTTACCAATTAGATTTCGTCAATATCCAGATATTTCTTACACCAAAACACTCTCAATCTCTTTGAGAACTGGTCCAAGATCTCAAGAACCAAACTCAAGAGAAGTTGTGTTGAGCTTGGTTGAGTAATAAGGAAGAGATCATACAGGTATTTTAAGGCTAATCCTTCCTTCTTTTGGCATGATCCAAGTAACAAAACGTAAACATAATGTTGTTCTATAAGTGACTATAGTCTTAGTAGTTAAGGATGTCTACGTTATTCATTCATATAAAGTGTAATTCAAAGCATGTCAGAGTATGTTCCTAAGTCTCAATTGAGATATATGATAAAGATGTTAATGTTTATAATATAGTGATACATGCATCTTCATGCATTTACCACCATGCTACGTCCAGTTGGGCAGTCATGCATATTTATTTACCATCGTGCTACAGCCAGTTGGGCAGACATGCATCTTCATTTACCACCGTGCTACAGACGGTTGGGCGGACATGCATCTTCATTTACCACCGGGCTATGGCCGGTAGGGTAGTTACAATCGATTGGGCAGTTATGCATTTACCACCGATCTACGACTGGTCGGGCAGTTACCACTGATCAGTAAGGCAGTCATGCATCAATATGGATAATGGTTCCAAAGAGGTTATAAATATACATAGAAGTATAATAAGTATGCATATACGGTAGCACTTCAGAGGTTCAGGTGATTCTTATATCTCTTTCATTAATTTTGACTTATTATTATGTTTCAGTTCTGCCTTACATACTCGGTACATTATTCGTACTGGCGTCCATTTTGTTATGGACGCTGCATTCATGCCTGCAGGTATAGGTAATCAGTTTGACGAGCCCTCATAATAGACGAGGTTAGCATTCAGCGAAGGATCGGTAAGACTCCACTTTATTCGGAGTGCAGCTGAGTCTATAAGTCATCGTGTCAGAGTTTTTCTATAGATTTATTATTAGGCAGGGGCCCGGTCCCATTTGATATTGAATCATCTTAGAGGCTTTGTAGACAGAGGTTCAGTTTTACAGTATGTCAGAGGCCTTGACAACCCATATGTATTCATGTTTTAAGTACAATGGTTTGCTGATACAGTGTTTTCCTACTTACGGTTGTACATTACAATATTCAGCCATATTGGCCCATGATAGGTATGAAAAAAATGAGTTACAAAGTGGTTCGCTCGGGCCATCACGGCACCGGGTTCCAGCCACGCTTCCCTAGGTTTGGGCGTGACAAAGTGGTATCACAACTGTTCTGTGCTAGGGAGTCTATAAGCCGTGTCTAGTAGAGTCTTGTTTATGGGTGTGTTGTGCAACACACTTATAAGCATGAGGCTACAAGGAATTTAGGATTGTCACTCTTTCTTCTTACTATGGATCGTGTGCTAGAGCTCAGTTGTAAGAATTCGAACTCCTAAATTCTATTTTATTCGTAATACAACCATACCTAAATCCAGAAAGATAGTTGGTAAGTGATTGAATATGGTTATGGAAGAGTCACATGTGCGCACATACAAGGACATAGTTGTACATGCTACATGATAGAAGGAAGAAATAGTTACGAGATTGGAATTATTCCAACCACAAAATCGTGGTGTGAAAAGGAGGCCTAAAGGGGGGAATCCCCTGGCCTTTAGATTTATTCACAAAACAGTTGTCTAGATGGCAAGGAAAATATTAAAATATTCGTAAGAGATATGGGTTATGAGACTAATAATCACATCAGTCAACATTCGAGGACGAATGTTCCAAAGGGGGGAATGATGTTACACCCCATGTTTTCGTACTTAAGAGTACGTCGTAAGTCAATTGATGTAAGCTCAGAAATGAAATCATCTTTGAAAAGTTTATAAAGTAAGTTAATCATGTTACCGTAGATTGTTATAAATATTTAAGATCATGAATAACAAGTACCAAGATGGTTGGAAGGCTTAGAAGCTAAACGAATTGAAGAAGATAAGTTTTGTCGAAAGTCGACAAATGTGGTGTTACACCTTGTGCGTCCTAAGGTGACGTATAATGAATATGAGACTTATTAATCCTGATTTGAGTGAGTGCGAATTCATAATATGAATATATATTATGTTTGGATATAAAATATTAAGTTTGGAAAAAATTGGATTTAACTTACGGAAAAATCGAGTTAAGATTTGCCTTGTAACGAGCCGTTTTGAGAAATTAAATTCATAAGCTTTATGATGTCGTCTTGGGACATATCTCATACCAAAATGAAGGTCTTGGAACCTACTTTCCAACAGTCTAAACCATTTATTCATAAAATAGCGGGGTAGAAAAATATGAATTTTTAAAGTAGGGTCGCCAACTCACGTTGCCGCACTTCGGAGATTGGCAGATTTATAGGCCAAGTTGCTACCCAGTTTTCTCCCAATATATTGAGAGTTATAATGAGATATTTATATGGAATCAAACCATGTGTCTAGTTTCTAACGCTGAAAACCATTTGTCAATATGATATCAGAGTAGAGAGATACAAGTGTCCGTAGTTGTACTGCTCAAGCTGCCAAGCAGGCAGCTTACCCACCTGCTTGGAGAATTGAGGCGGTGGGCTTATAAGTTGTCTTTACCCATTAAATTTCGTCAATATCCAGAGATTTCTTACACCAAAACACTCTCAAGCTCTCCAAGAACTAGTCTAAGATCTCAAGAACCAAACTCAAGAGAAATCAACACAAATCATCATCAAAGGTGTTAAAGACTACAAGAGTGCTTATATGATGTTGTAGTGTGATTGAGGGCTATTTTGAGCTAAGTTGAGATAGGGTTTCGAGTTGTAGCTACTATAAAAGGTATGTATAACATATTATTTATTGTTCCTAAGGTTAATCTTGTGTTGGTTGTGTTGTTTGAGTGAAAAACCATAAGATATCACTTGAAAGAACATGAGATATGGTTTTCTTTTTGGTTGGACTGTTTTGTGGATAAATATATAGTTTGTGGTGGCTGGAAATTGTGAGAAATAATTTTATAATGTGGTGTCTTCTGTTTTTAATCTTTTCTAGGTGTTAACTAAGTTGATTGAAGAAGAAAATATGAAAAACAAGTAATTAACGATAAAAATTAAGGTGCTAGATGTATGGAGGTGTTTTGGAAGGCATTTTGTAGATGTTTTAAACTAGAAATAATATGGTACATATAAGTATGATGTTCTGAAGATTTTAAACTAATTTATGGAATAATATTTGGATTCAATTTATATCTTGTTATGAGTAAAAACGAGCTTGCAACTCAATATGATTGTTAAGATAATCGGAGAAACTCATGTTGGATTATATTGTTGTTGTTGTTGCTATTGTTGGTTATAGTTGTTGTTTTTGGGATGTTGATGACCCTTAGTGGTCTTTGGGATATATTAAAAAATAGGGTAGTTTCTTCCCGATTTTCCTTAAGTCATACGACCAGCCAAATACGATGGTACGACATTATATGTTAACGACAATATCATTTCACTTGTTGTAGATGAAAGCAGTTGTGTGAGCTTGGTTAAGTGATAAGGAAGAGATCATACATGTATGTTTATTTTGGAATTATCCAAGTAACAAAACATAAACGTAATGCTGTTCTATAAGTGGCTCTACCTTTAGTAGTTAAGGATGTCTACGTTATTCATTCATATAAAATGTAATTTAAAGCATGTCAGAGTATGTTCCTAAGTCTCTATTGAGATATATGATAAAGATGTTAGTGTTTATAATATAGTGATACATGCATCTTCATGCATTTACCGTCGTGCTACGGCCGGTTGGGCAGTCATGCATATTTATTTACCATCGTGCTACAGCCGGTTGGGTAGACATGCATCTTCATTTACCACCGTGCTACGGCCGGTTGGGCAGACATGCATCTTCATTTACCACCGGGCTACGGCCGGTCAGGCAGTTACCACTGGTTGGGAAGTTATGCAGTTACCACCGAGCTACGACCGGCCGAGAAGTTACCACTGATGAGTTGGGCAGTCATGCATCAATATGGATAATGGTTCCAAAGAGGTTATACATATACATATAAGTATAATAAGTATGCATATACGGTAGCACTTCAGAAGTTCAGGTGATTCTTATAGCTCTTTCATTAATTTTGACTTATTATTATGTTTCAGTTCTGCCTTACATACTCGGTACATTATTCGTACTGGCGTCCATTTTGTTATGGACGCTGCATTCATGCCTGAAGATATAGGTAATCAGTTTGATGAGCCCTCATAATAGACGAGGTTAGCATTCAACGAAGGATCGGTAAGACTCCACTTTATTCGGAGTGCAGCTGAGTTTATAAGTCATCCTGTCAGAGTTTTGCTATAGATTTATTATTAGGCAGGGGCCCAGTCCCATTTGATGTTGAATCATCTTAGAGGCTTTGTAGACAGAGGTTCATTTTTACAGTATGTCAGAGTCCTTGACAACCCATATGTATTCATGTTTTAAGTACAATGGTTTGCTGATACAGTGTTTGCCTACTTACAGTTGTACATTACAAGATTCGGCCATATTGTCCCATGATAGTTACAAAAAAAAATGAGTTACAAAGTGGTTCGCTCGATCCTGCACGACACCGGGTGCCAGCCACGCCTCCCCAGGTTTGGGGCATGACATTCCCCTTTATGTGAACTCATATGTAACTCTTCGATTAATTTGATTACAATGTGTATTTTCCTTTATTTCCTAATCATGTTCACTTGATCTAAACTTTTAAATTTGTTATATAATGTCTCTCCCAATCCTTACCCCTTAATTTGCTTTATTACAATACTTTTACATCACGCGAACTAACTTCTTCCCTGTTTTTTTTATGTCTTTACATTTCATTTAATACTGCATTTACTGCTTTCATCATGCAAAATACTTGACAACGTGTTGTTTTATCTTTGCAAAAAGCATGCTCCACATCATATTTCCACTCGTGTTCAATTAATACCATAGCTACACTTGATGAGTGTTCGCGCCCTTCCTAAATGACCCTTTTCAAATTTCTAAAGGCTTATTTGCGGTAAAACTAGTCGATCATTGGTGCAATTGACAGTTCCGTGCCTTTTCCTCTCAAGTTGTCCACTTGAGGGTACCAGTCTAGACTCTTCTAGACACCCCACTCTGATATTAATTGTGCATGAATCATGTATAAACCTAGTATGGGTTAGAACGCTATCCGCGTGATAACTTTCTAAGGAAAACCTTGTCCAAAGCCCGTCGAGATTTCCATAATCTCAATGGGAACAATCATGATATGTGCATTATTTGGAGAAAACGTGCCGATATGCTAATCATTAATGTGTAAATAGTCGAATCTGGAGGGGGAAAGGGCTAACTTTATCTATTTTGCATAAATGAGGCATGAAGTCCCCAGGTTCGGCATGGTTCAAAGTATCCCACCTTTGTTGCTAGATTAGTGGGAAAATCTCTCGCCAAGCGACAAAAACCATGTGAAAAGAGTTCTCAGAAATTTACCTTCTTTGCTAGACATTCAGCCAAACAATGTACTGATTGAGGCTACTACTATGTTCTGGGATGAGAAGAGGGTTGTTTTCTGTTTCGATGATATAGACATGACTCCCTTTCTAGAGGAAATAGGAGGCTTTACTAGGCTTCCCTATGACATCCCGGGTCTGTTGCTACCGAAAAATCGCACTTCTCGAGGTTTTCTAAAAATGATGGGTTTTAGAAGGAATGAGGAGTTAATCTTCCTGAAGAAGTCTTACATACCATTCGATTTCCTTTACGAGCGTTATGGGCACATCAAGTCCTACCGCCTCTATCATGATGAGTTTGCCATCACTTCTCTAGGTTGTACTCACCGCCGGGTTTTTGTGTTCATTGTCTGTTTTCTGGGGATGCTGGTATTCCCAATATAAGGAGAAAGGATCCACACTCACTTAGATATGGTTACTAAGACCATAATGGAAGGAATTGATGGACATACTTACACTATTGTCCCGATGATCATAGCGGAGATATACCGAGCCTTGGACCATTGCAAGAAAGGATATATGCATTTTGAGGGTTGCAATCTGTTGCTGCAAATATGGCCGTTGGAACACCTTCAAAGGGGACAATATCGTAAAAAATTTCTGCGGCGGCCATGGAATGACCACATAGCTTTTCACCATCCGAAAAGAATGACTTTTATCCCAGATAGGTTTGCACAACCAGGAAACGATGTGGGTTGGGTACACTTCTTTAGAAATTTGACTGACGACAAGGTCCATTGGATGTTCGAGTGGTTCCCTAGTAGTGAATTCATCATCAGGTCAAGATTTGTTCCTCATGTAGTGCTAATCAGATTAAGGGGTATCTATCCTTATGCTCCTATCAGAGTCATGAGGCAAGCTAGGAGGAAACAAGTCATACCACGAGTCTCAAAGATGGTTCATTACAAAGCACACTTCCAGGGTAATGCCATTCCATTCAAGTGCGAGGCACAACACATGTGTCATCTAAAGATCATTGTGGAAAAGGATACCATCGAGCCAGATCGGTATCATGCTGGCCATGTGTATTTCTACCCATCATGGTTGGTCGATGACATAGCAGGAAAGGTCAAGCCAGGGGTTGATTTGAGAAATAGGGTCATAGACGATGCTACCGAGGCTCAAACCAAGTACAAGAGCTTGCGTAAAAGGGTTTTTGAATCTAAGGCTAGACATTTGGAACAACACAAAGTGGACATGGAAGCAATCAATGAATGGAGAGGAATCTCTACCAAATCAACAGAGAGGTTGGAGTATTTAGAGCAAGGTTTGATGGAGCTTAAGGGGAAGATGAAGAAAAGGGTCTTGGATTGTCAGAACGCAGAGGGCACTGAAGGAGGCATATAGCAAGGGCATATCTGCTGTTGGATGTGCGTGTCCTGGTGAATCTGATTGATGGGGCCAAGAAGGCCAAGTTGGAGAAGGTCCCTCTGGGACTGAGTAGATTAGAATTGATATTTACTTATTTTAGATTCGTTTTAGAATTTGATTGTAATAAGGAAAATGCCACCAATAACTCTTTATAATTATTATCGTTTTAGTAGTGATTTGGTCTATTTATCATATTAATGAAATGACACAATTATCGGCATTGAGTTTCTCCAAATCTATATGTCGCTATGTCTACCTCGGGCAAAAAGAGGTCCCCCAAATTAGGACGCGAACTTATAATTCCGTAATACGTGTTTAAATACTGCAAATATCCTTTCAAAACTCCCTACTGACTCATTTACCTTTTTGCTTTTCTTTGTTTTGATTATTCCCATCCCCTAAGGTTGGTTCGTGCATACTGACATCGTCGGCATATCATACCAGGTCTAGAGGCCCTCTTCCTCCTCCTTCTACAAGTGATCCTAAGAACAAAAGAAAAGCTAAGATGGACGATATGAGTGGTATCAGGAAAGACAACGCTACACATGCAGAGAATATTGAGACTTCCGATAGTCGGAGTACTCCGACACAGAATGATTTGGTTCTACGGTTGGAGCAGAAGATAATAGAGTTACAAGGGAAACTCGAGCAGGTCCGTAACTTGGCAAACCTTTCCCTCACCTTGAACATCCTAGACATCAACCAACATAACGCCCAAAACCCAGCGCCTCCTCAAAACACACAAAACCAGCACCCGCAAAATCCTCCCGCACCTCATCAATACGATGCGCCTCCCCAAAATCCTAATCCTCCACAACACCAACACCATCCAACCCAGTACCCACAAAATACCACCTACCATACTTCTCAGAACACACTAGAACCTACCCCTGATCGACAGAACTCAAAAGATCATCACTACACCCAAATCCTTGGAGTCCACCAAAGTAATCCCATATATGTAGAAACCTTACCTCACACTTCACAAAAAAACCCATATACACCAGAATCCGCCGAGAAGGACCTGCTCATCAAGAATATGGTGGAGGAACTTAAGAAGCTCACAAGTCGAGTCTAAGGCGTCTAAGGGGGTAAAGCCATTTAGGGTCCTAACTATGAATATTTGTGTATTCAGACGGAACTAGAACTTCTGGAGGGTTACAAACCTCCCAAGTTCGAAATGTTCGACGGGACAGGTGATCCAAAGGTGCATCTGAAGACAAATTGCGACAAGCTCATAGGGGTTGTTAAAGATGAAAGAATCCGAATGAAGTTATTCGTGAGAAGCCTCATTGGAGACGCCCTATCTTGATATATTGGCCGAAATCCAAAGACATTGGATTAACTGGGTAAACATGGCATCAGATTTCATGGATTGATTCAGATTCAATACAGAGAATGCACCAGATTTCTTCTATATCCAGAATCTCAAGAAGAAGCCAACATATACTTTCCGCTAGTATGCTACTCGATGGAGATCAGAAGCTGTAAAAGTAAGGTCGGCATTGGAAGAGGAGCAAATGAACAAATTCTTGTTCGGGCCCAGGATCCGCAATATTATGAGAGGTTAATGGTTATTGAAAATCATAAATTCTCCGACATCATCAATTTGGGAGAAATAATAGAAGAATGAATTAAAAGCGGGATGGTAACGAACTTCGAGGCATTACAAGCCACCAACAAGGCGTTGTAGTTAGGAGGCATATCCAAGAAGAAGGAAGTAAGGGCCGTGATGGTAGCCCAAGGTCCGAAATCTCCTCTCACATACCAAAAACCTCCACCCACATATCAGCCTTCACCTCCCAGATATCCACAACCTGCCACCACTTACCATATATACAATTCACAACCAACATTTACCACTCACCGTCAGCCCGCCAAAACTATCAAAAACCTAGACATAATTTCGACCGTAGATCGCCCAAGCAATATACCTCTATTGCTTAATCCATCGATCAGTTGTATGAAAGACTGTATGTTGCCGGTTATGTCACTCTTATTCCCGCTGTTGCCATGGAAAATTCCTCCCAATGGTTCAATCCAAATAAAACATGTGCCTACCACTCCGCCATGAAGGGTCATACCATTGATGAATGTCTCACTCTGAAATATAATATCCGGACGTTAATTAATACCAAGGTTATACAAGCAAAAGAGGCTGCAACTAACGTCCACAACAATCCCCTCCCAAATCACAGGGGCGAGAGGGTAAATGTGATAGAAATTGATGAAGAATGGGAACCAGAAAGGTCAATTGGGCTCATTCGAGAAGGGGATGATCCTAAGAAACCTGCAGTCACTCTCACTCCTATTGTGGTACAGATACAGCCACCGATCGAAGTTGAAGTAGCCGCACCAACTCCGTTCAAAGCTGAAGTAACAACACCTACAGTTGCTCCTGCTCTGTTTGAAGTAGAAGTGACCACACCATTCACTGTGATGGTAGCACATGCACTATCCTTTAATTCCAATGTCGTACCCTGGGACTACACCGCAGAACCGAGAAAGAAGGGAAAAGGGAAAATGGAAGAAACTGGTGCAGCACAGGGGATGACCAGAACTAGTAGATTTTACACACCTGAGCACCTGGGGGAACAAGTAAAGAAGCCGCTTCCCAACAGCCTATCATTGAAACCGGCCTGGATAACCCTTGGAAAAAAATACAAGCGAGAGAGTACTCTGTAGTGGACCATCTAAACAAAACTCCTGCTCAGATATCTATTCTATCATTACTGCAGAATTTTGAAGCACATAGGAACGCATTGATGAATGTATTGAACGAGGCTTACGTACCCAACAACATTACTAGTGGAGAAATGGCTAACATGGTAGGACAAGTATTGGAAAGCCATAATATCACCTTCCATGAAGACGAATTGCCACTGGAAGGATTGAGCCACAACAGAGCACTACATATCACGAAGAGAAATTCATTGCCAGGTTTTTGATAGATGGAGGTTCAAGTATCAACATCTGTCCATTGACGACTTTGAAGAGATTGGGTAAAGGTTTGCATGAGATACGAGCAGGAACTATGAACGTAAAGCATTCAATGGATCTCAAAGGGACACGATCAGAGAAACCAACCTTTGCTTACAAATGGGCCCAACTTGGTTTGATGTCGAATTCCAAGTACTCGACATATACGCCTCATACAATTTACTATTGGGATGAACTTGGATACACGCCGCTGGGGCTGTAGCATCTACTCTTCACCATGATGTGAAGTTTGAATGGAGCCATTAGGAGATGATCATTCATGGGGACGGGAGTAACCCCATTTACACCAATAAGACTGTTCCGGTCATAGAAAATAGAAGGAAGTTGGGTGGAGAGACGTACCATCGCATTGAGCGTGTTAATGCAATTGAGAAGGACAAGTGGTGGAGTAGCAAAATAGAGAGCATATTGGCATGGGTAGGATATGAAACTGGTAAAGGGCTCAGAAAGAATCTCCATGGTATTGCCAAATCAATACAGTTAAAGAATCACGGTACGACTTTTGGACTGGGATATCAGTACACTTGGCATGAGTATCAAAATTGGTCGCCACCATGGCGTTTTCCTTATTACCGTCTCGAGCAACCAATACCACGTTTGAGCCAATCTTTCCATCAGGCTGATATGATGTGGGGATCTGAAGAAGATGAAGTGCTAGATGGTTTGAGGAATGTATTCTTAGAAGATGAAGACATGGACTGCAGTGTAATAGTTGAGGAGGTGGAGGAGGAAGGCCTCGTCATTCAGATATTGGGGAAGGGATTTGTCCTCAGGAACTGGAAAGCCACACCATCAAGGGCCCGCCGATTCCCGGGGTAGCCTGGCTACTAGTGTCATTTATTTTTGAAAATAATCCTTTTGAGCACTTTAAAACATTTCAGTATTTTTTTTTGGAAACATTGTTTGAATCATTAAAATAGTTTTTTGTTTGACATTTATGAATGGCTTAATGTTTTTATTAGTTATTACTATTCTCTATATTTTTTATCTACAACATTACTATTTCTTATCTTGATGAACCAACGACTGTGACATGTAATGAGACAATGCAACATAAGGATAGTGACACGGAAGAGATAGAACAAGAGGATGTAATACCTGAGAAAATTGTCAGAGAAGTTAAGAATTTTGAGAATAAGCCTAAGTTCAACCTGGACGAAACTGAGACAGTCAACTTGGGAGACTCCGAAACAGTCAAAGAAACCCGCATAAGCATTCACGTATTGTCATCAGTAAAAGAATAGTACACTCGTTTCCTAAAAGAATATGAAGACATTTTTGCATGGTCGTATGATGATATGAATAGGTTGAGCACCTCCATAGTGGCTCATAAGCTACCCACCAATCCGATATGTCTGCTAGTAAAGCAAAAACTCAGAACGTTCAATACAGATATGAGTCTGAAGATCAAAGAGGAAGTCTCCAAGAAGATCAAAGATAAGGTTCTCAGAGTGGTTGAATATCCGACTTGGTTGGCCAACATTGTGCCAGTTCCGAAGAAGGATGGGAAAGTCAGGGTGTGTTTCGATTATCGGGACCTAAACAGAGCAAGTCCCAAAGATGATTTCCCACTACCAAACATACATATTAATCGACAATTGCGCCAGGAATGAACTCCAATCCTTTGTGGATTGCTTCGCTGGTTATCATCAGACATGGATGGATGAAGGATATGCCGAGAAAAAAACTTTTATTACACCGTGGGGGTTGTACTGCTTAAAATGATGTAGTTTTGTCTAAAGAATGCTGAGGCCACTTATATGAGGGCCATGAAAACTATTTTCCACGATATGAGACATAAGGAGATAAAGGTATACATGGACGGCGTCATTTTAAGAGATACACGCTGGAACTTGCGGACCACACGTGAACGGGTTCATTTTAGCCAAGAAGATACTTAGAGCTGGATATTTTTAGATGACCGTGGAAACAGACTGCATCAGGTATGTCCAAAAATGCCATCAGTGCCAAATACATGCAGATATGATACGGGTGCCGCCAAATGAACTCAACGCAGCAAGTACACCTTGGCATTTTGCCGCTTGGGGAATGGATGTCATTGGACCAATCGAGACCGCCGCTTCAAACGGGCACATGTTCATTTTAGTAGCCATAGGCTAATTCACAAAATGGGTTGAAGCTGCATCTTACAAAGACGTGACAAAGAAAGTCATCACAGATTTTGTCAAAGATCGTATTTTTTGCCGATTCGGGGTTCCAGAATCCATCATCACCGACAACGCCGCCAATCTCAAAGTGACCTAATGAAATCTATGTGCGAGACCTTCAAAATCAAGCCCAAGAATTCCACAGCATACCGGACCCAAATGAATGGAGCCATGGAGGCCGCCAACAAGAATATCAAAAGATATTGAGAAAGATGGTAGAAAACCACAACTAATGGCACAAGAAGTTACCATTTTCCTTATTGGGGTATCGTAACACATTCCGCATGTTAACAGGGTCAACTCCTAATTTTCTGGTCTACATTACTGAAGCTGGCATTCCTGCCGAGGTAGAAATTTCTTCCTTAAGAATTATACAAGAAGCTGAACTCCGTGATGCAGAATGGATAAGAAGCCGCTATGAAAAATTAGCTATCATTGAAGGAAAAAGAATGAATGCAATGTGTCATGGTCAACTTTATCAGAACACAAAGTCCAGAGCTTTCAAAAAAAGGGTCAAACCTAGACAGTTTGCACAGGGGCAGCTGGTGCTGAAACGAATCTTTTCACATCAGGATGAAGCCAAAGAAAAATTCTCACCCAACTGGCAAGGTTCCTACATGGTTCACAGTGTACTGACAGGAGGAGTACGCATACTCGCAGAAATAGATGGAGAAATTTGGTCAAATCCTATAAATTTAGACGCAGTCAAAAGATATTATGTTTAAGCTATTTACATTTATTCAATCTGATGTAACTGAACTACGCTCGACCTGATTCCCGTTTAAGAGGGGATACGTAGGCAGCCCTATGGGTTCGGTCACAATTCAATAAAATTTTCATTTTCCCCACAATCAGAAATTGGGGAAGAATTTTGAGGAGGACCCTCAAAATTTCGGAGCAAGTCTAATCGACGTCATCGTATGGAATAGTCAGAAAATCATCTAAATAAATGGGGCAGAATTTTGATGAGGACCCTCAAAATTCTATTGCAAGAAAGTCGCAATGTCTCTAAGAGTGTCACATTTATTGGTTAATCTAATTTATTTGATATTGCATATTATTGTGTTTTAAATAACTATGCACGCATATCTTTCGAAAACTTTATTTTATGAAATAGCCCGATGCTACCCACGGTAACTGATAATAGGCTGAATTCACACAGTTTAGCATATATTTATACTCTAACTTAACGATGCTTCACGGTCTTAAGTGTGTTAAATGATGATAAATTGGCTCTAATGGTGATTTTTGTGTTTCACAGGAGTACAATAAGCTATTGAGGACTTATGACGGTGATCAGGGCGAATTTAAAGAATAACAGGCCATGGGGTAATTTCGGGGTGATTTGAAGGCTGGAGATTTAGCGAGGCAGTAGGAAACCCCATTAGCGCGGGCTGTAGCGCGACCTTAGCACGCCTGCGCTAGTCCAGCTTTCCGGAGGCAGACAAAAACCCCATTAGCGCAGGCATTAAGGCCGTGCTAGAGGGGTTTTACATTGTCCCACGACCCCTGGACTAGCGCGCCCGCGCTAAGCTAGCGCTAAGGCCGTGCTAGTCCGTCTTGACACAGGTAAGTTGTATCAGTTAATTTTTTTATTTTTGGTTATTTTCTTTTTGTAATTTTCCCAACCACCCAAATTAACTTTTTACCCCACCCCAACCGACAAAACCCCTTCCACTACCCCCACTCTCCCTCTCCCATTCGAACACAACATCCATAAGCCCATCCCCTTCTTCTTCTTTCCCCCTTCCTCTTCTCCCTACACAAAATCAAGCACATCCTGCAGATTTTTTTTCTTTCCTGTCCCTCCTACAACTCAAGCAATCTCAAGCTCAAGTCTTCCTCCATCCCCATTACTCCATCTCCCTCCTTCAACTCTACAAGTATGTATTTCTCACACTAATTTTCTTTTTATTTTTTGTAACTTTGTTTTTCTTTTCCCTTGTGTACACAAATTGTAGCTTTTTCTTATTTGGTAGCCGTACTGGGTAGTAGTCGATTTGTATTGAAAAGAGATGACATAGGGAGTGTGGCGTGTTGTGATTATGTTTGGGTTATTGTGGTGGTGCTTCATATCCATTATTGAGTGCTTGGGGTTTAAATTGTTAATGCGCACCACATGTTTGTAAAAAGGCCCTAGTGGAGGGAAGTAGTGTGACCGATTTTCTGGTGAAGTCTGAGTAACCTTAGTTGGTCACCCGGTTGTACCGAGCTAATACTGTGCTAATTGTAGGTACCATGCCTCCACGCAAACATCAAGCCACAGGCTCCTCCTCGAGCCGTCTGGCAAGAGCCTCCACCGGAGGAAGGCCCCGAAAATCAGTTGACTCGAGGCCTTTCAATAGCCACAAGTTTGTCTCCTCGAAGGCTCAGGATAGATTCGGTGAAAAGAGGATAAGACAGTTGTACCTGAGCAGGACATGGACTCTGAAGCCATCAAGATGAATTGTCCTAGAATGTATGAGGTGTTAATGCGGCGTCACCTGGATGTTTTCTTTGAGGAACTTGATGAGGCAAATGCCATGATTTTCCGGGAATTTTATGCCAACGCTACGGAACACAAAAACTATGTGGTAACAGTGCGGAGAAGGCATGTTAATGCCTCAATGGAGAACATTCGGACAATGTACAGGCTACCTCCACCAGCGGCTGGTTATGTGGATGCCTACCATACCTATAGTGGAAAAAATACTCCATGAGATACGTTCACCCCGACCATCTGTCAGCCGGGAGTCACATTGAAGTTATATAAATATGGAAACAAATTCCACTCCTCGTCCCTCAAGTTTGACGCCAAATGCTGGTTGTACCTGATCAATAGCCGACTCTTGCCATCCAAAAACACTTCAGAGGTGAACATTCCTCGAGGGTGTTTGATTTGGTGCTTCATGATAGATGCACCATTCGATGTGGCCCAGGTAATTCATGAAGAGATGTTTGTCCGCATGAAGGTCCAAAGGTATGAGTTCTTCTACCCATTGTTTGTTACTCGATTGTGCGTTGCGGCTGGGGTGCCAGGCGACTTTGTCGTAGATGGCCGGGTGCCTGAGGTGCACCCCTTCAAAGCTGAAAGAGTTACAACGGGCAAGGAGGCAGTGGTGGTAGATGGGGAATTAGTAGGGCATGACTCTAAGGAAAATGAAGCGGAGAAGGAGTAGCCCGTTCAGGAGCAAGCTGCGGATGTTGGAGGCCCATCTAGGGCCAGTCGGGGACAAAGGTTAGACCGCCTAGACCAAGACGTGGCTGGGCTGAGGACTTCGGTGACTGATCTGGGGACTCGTGTTGATGAGATGAGCACCCTGCAGAAGAAATCTGAGAAGAGGATCATGGGTTGGCTCCGTGCCCTGGGTTGTGCGTGAAACGTGGACTCAGGCACCGTCTCTAACCAGGATTGAGCTGTCAGGGAAGTACCTCTTCCTTACTCTATTTTTAATTGGCCATGAGAACATGTCCTCATTTTAAGTGTGGGGTGGGGGATGGATTCCCTATTTTGTTGTATGTTGTACAGTTATGAAGTGTTTGCTTTAGTTTGTGTTTAACTTAGTAGAATTGTAGTTTTATTTTATGTTTTCTTTTTGTAGTTGCTATAGTTGTTTTTTTAGGTATGGTTAATCAAGTTGTCTTGGCCCGACGACGGATCCCTTCGGAGGGGTTCTTGAGGGTCCAAGTCGATCGAAAAAAAAAAAATCAGAAAATTTAGTGGACTCTTCCTGATGATGGATTTTTAGGCAGTTTTCTTGAGGGAGGTTAGTCCAAAGAAAACACCAAAAAGATTTTTTAATTTATTTTTAGGTAGTGTAGTAACTCCCCCTTGTTTTTATTTTGTCCGCGGTTCTTTTCCAAGGGTTTAGCTTGAACTGGGTATAGCTAGCTTCTTCTTTTATTTTTAGTTGTTAGAAATCCTTTGGGCAAGTTGATGAATGATAAAATGCTACCCTTAGTGTGTTATACCCAAACACCGTGAATCCTAGAGTGTGACGCTTAGGCTCACTTGTTGACTATTGTAGAATGCCTTAATGGTTCATGTTATAACTAACTTGAATGCTCAATGAAGTATTTTGATGAACCAATTTGGATTGAATTATGTGCCATGTGTGTGTGAGGTATTTTGCATCTTATTCTATGTCTGCATTTGGTACCTAGAACTTGCCCCGTGTGTGTACAAATCGAAATAGAAGTTTGTTTAGTCTTAGAAGGGATATAGGTATTTATTTGTTAAGCCAGACACAAATATATACCCACCTGAATGTAATTAACCATAGTCAACCCCTTTGAGCTTATAAGCCTGTTTCTTTGATAACCACATTATAAACCATAACCAATTGTTTGAATAGCTTGTCTGTTTGAACCAGGTACCTCCCATGAGAACTTGAATTGTTAGCTGATATGTAAAAGTCAAAGTGTGGGGTGGTGGTTTGATTTGTAAGGAAAATCAAGGAAATAGAATGAAAGGTCAAAAAGTGTAATAAATGAAAAATTAAAGGCCACTTAGAGAAAAAGAAAGAAAGAAAGAGGACAATAAATACATGTAGTCCTTAATAATTAGTGGCATGAAAAAAAAGTTGCACCTAAGAATAGTGGGGTAATTATGAAGTAAAGCATGGTGAAAGTTCTGGCCAAGCATAAAAATGGGCTGAATGTTAATATAATTGTATTAAAAGTGCTTAGGGAGGTTGGCCACTATACCCAAATGTATCCTACTCGTCCCTTATCCTACATTACAACCAAATAAAGACTTATTGATCTTAGACTGAATAAACTCAATTAGTAGAGTATTACACTACGGGCAAGCCTATGGCGTATCTGTGTGGCATATGAATGTTCTTTTTGAGAGTGAGTGAATTCTTTCCATTTAAAGTTCCTATTGCTCTTACTATTATCTTTTGTGGAACTGCTCTCAATTGTATGAAGTGAGGGCACGTGATTTATGAAAAAGAGGTAAGTCTTGACCTCCTTGTAGAGTATCTCGAGGAAGTAAGAGTATAGCATAGCATGTGAGAGTCATCGCTTGAGGCATAGATGTTACACTGCTAGGTACAATGCTTGTAAAACGTTCGTGGTGTGACACCGTAGGGAAGTGTTTGATGCAAAGAAACCTTGTAGGATGTAGTGGATTGCTCGAGGACTAGCAATGATTTAAGTGTGGGGTGTTGATAATAGGCTGAATTCACATAGTTTAGCGTATATTTATACTCGAACTTAATGACGCTTCACGGTCTTAAGTGTGTTAAATGATGATAAATTGTCTCTAATGGTGATTTTTGTGTTTCACATGAGTACAATAAGCTATTGAGGACTTATGACGGTGATCAGGGCGAATTTGAAGAATAATAGGCCATGGGGTAATTTCGGGGTGATTTGAAGGCTGGAGATTTAGCGAGGCAGTAGGAAACCTATTAGCACGGGCTGTAGTGCGACCTTAGCGCGCCCGCGCTAGTCCAGCTTTCCGGAGGCAGACAGAAACCCCATTAGCACGAGATTAGCGCGCCCGCGCTAGTCCAGACAGGAAAAATACTTCGAAAGGGGTACTTTTGGAAGATCGGGGCCAATCCACTTAACCTATAAAAGGTTCAATTCGCCCAAAGGAGTAGATTATCCAGGTTTGGAGTTTAGAACAAGAAAAGCAAGGGCAAGAGGCAAGGAGCGCAATTGGGCATCAATCCATATCTCCTTCTCTTGTGATTTTTATAATTGTTCATGAATTCTTTTGTAGTTTTCAGCTTTATTATTAGTAGCTAACTTTTCTAATCTAAGGTTTTGGTGGAACCCGTTGGGGATGAATTTATTTTGATATTAATATAGTTTTGGTTGGTCTCTATTTGTTCAACTATGTTCTTGTTGTAGTTGATTGAAGGGTCCTCAATTAATTGTTCCTATTTATTATGTATCTACTTGAGAGAGTGCATATTTTGGTAGTTGTTTGAAAAAAATCACTCCTAGAGTATAAGCGAGAGTCATAACCGAGGGATTAGAGTTTGGATTAGAGATAACGATACCTCGAGTGCAATCTAAAGTGAACTGTAATGAAATCTAGCTAGAGTAACTTGAGAGAGTGCGTCTAGTAAATTATCATAATTACTTGAGAGAGATTTATGGTAGCTGGAGTGTTCATGATTGATAGAGACAACTAAATCAAAACTATAGGAAGTATACAAGAAGGAAGTTCACCAACGGGGGAAACCATAATCTTAGACCTTTATTACAATTGTTTACACCTCATTGTTAGTTAATCTTTAGTTTATTAATTTTTTTCAACTGTAGTAGTAAAAACACCACCAAGTGATGTTCATAACTTTTGAGAAAGTTGATTATTGAGAATTTAGTAATCTAAAGACGACATTTGATACATTAATTCCTTGTGGGATTCGACTCTGGCCAAAATACCCGAATTATATTTACAATGCCCGCTTAGTATTTTAATAGACATAGTTGAGCGTGATCAGTAACTCGAGCATGATTTCAATGTGGAGCAAAGCAAAGCAAGCAGGCGGAGGCACGAACCAACCTTCCCCGTAAAACTCACGATTTTCTTTCGGATGCAGGAAAAAAGAATCACCACAAATACGTGCATACCTCAGAATCACTGTCTTCGTAATGACAAAGCTGCCAAGCACAAACATAATTCCAGTTAAGAAATACTCTGCTACTACTTATTATTTTTCCATTGCGTGATACTAAGCCATGTCTCCATCTTGCACGAGGCTAAGTCCTGCCTTCTTAATTGCGTAAGGCTAATCTATGCCTTCCCCTTGCATGAGACTAAGCACTGTCTCCATATTTGCATGAGGTTAAGACCTACCTCCTTAATTGCATAAGGCTAAGCTCTGCCTTCTCTTGCATGAAACTAAGAATTGTCTCCATCTTTGCATGAAGCTAAGCCATGCCTCGTTAATTGCATAAGGCTAAGCTCTACCTTACCTTGCATGAGACTAAGCCTATCTCCATCTTGCACGAGGCTAATCCCTGCCTCCTTAATTGAATAAGGCTAAGCTCTGCCTTCCCTTGCACGAGACTAAGCATTGTATCCATCTTGCACGAGGCTAAGCATTGTCCCCCCCCTCCCCGCATGAGACTAAGCATTGTCTCCACTCTTGCACGAGACTAAGCATTGTCTCCCTTTGCATAACCACAAATGTTGTGCTACTTGAACCCTTGCACTATTCTCTACCTCGGGGCTAAGCTCTGCCCCTATCTTACACGAGACTAAGCTCTTTCTTGTTTCATTTCAAGCATCATGTCTTCGCATCTCATGGGCTGAAATATCGCCATTTTGTCCAAATGTGTCATAGTTTGAAGGCATCATCCTCATAGCTGGAAGACACCATGCCATGGCCTGAGGATCTCTCAATATTGCATATCATTATTCAAAGGCGTCATGGTTCAGAGGCACTGTCCTCATGGCCCGAGAACATTATTTCATGGTTTGCGAATCCCTTATCCTTCAATTCATGGCCCAGGATATCATAGTCTAAGGACACCATCCTCATCGTCAAAAGACAACTCTCATGGTCCAAAGGGAATCTACATCATGTTTAATTTCTCGAAATAATCTAGATAAATTTTCATGCATCGTGTTTTGAGTTTGCAGGTGATCCAGGAAGTAATCGTCCTCCTAACAGAAGCAATTTTCGCTTCAGTTTCCATCCAACGTTCATATCCTGCAATTATTTCAAATGTAACCAACCACCGTGCGTTACCCATCTGATAGCCGTTCAAATATCCATAACCATTCCCAGATACATCCATTTACAATCCTGATATCGCCCTGTCCAGAAAAGCATGTCCGTTCCTACAACAACTCCATCAATTTATTCCACCGTTGGATCCAGAACTACACATAGCCTGATTCCTATAAAATCAGGGATATGTAGGCAACTCAGAAGCCAGGTNTATATATATATATATATATTCAAAATATTACATATGCATCATCATTTTGATTTATAAGCACAAAAGCATTTTTTATAATGTTTAAAGGCTTTAAATCAATTTATTTCTTCATTTTATTATATAAATATCCAATAATTATCCTCCAAATTAATTTTTATGATGATCATTTATACTAATATGAGGTTTTTAAATATTTTCAGTGCATTTCTTATAATTACATTTGCATTTTTAGGGCTAAATTACACATTTTTCAATAATAGCCCATATGCATGTATAATTACATTATTTATACAAAAAATGACTTTTTATATCTTTATAATGTAAATTAATTATTTTTAATCATTTTCGCGCACAAATGATATTTTTATTATTTATTTATTATTTTTTATAAATTATTATTCGTCCAAATTGAGTATTTAAAATCTGGCCCTAATTTCATAACCAATTTCCGACCAAAACTACCAATCTCAGCCCAATTACCCCATAAACCAGCCCAACTACCCCATACACTAGCCCAATTACCCAAGCCCAAAACAAATCCCCTTATAACCCAACCGGTAACCCATTTACACGACCTGCCCAACTCCATCCTATCATCTTGGCAGTTGATCTCAAGAGATCAACGACCCCTAACAAACTAACCCCTTTTAATTACCCCCTTTCATCCAAAACTCTACCCATTTTCCCTTTACCCGCCTCCCTTGAACTCTCTCAAACTCCCCTTCTCTCTCTATCAAACCCTAGCCACTGTAACCCATAATCCTCTCCGATTCCGGCTCAAACATGGAATCAATCCATGATCTACTTACCTATTTTGTAATATTCTATCATTATACGCATATTTTTGGCATCACTTAGTTCATGCCCTATTTTTGGCAAGAACTACCTCTGAAGAACAGACCGATTCACTTTGATTCTATGAAGATCTGGACAATCTTCCATTTCTATACATGTTATATTGAAAATTCCTTGTATTTTTGGTCCGATTCAAGGCGTCAGTCTCAACTAGGGTTTTAGATGTTCCCTTATTCTTTACTGGTTTCTGATTGATACTCTTCCCTTTCTTGTGTTTGACTGATATTTTCCTTATTTCTGTTTAACCCATTGTGTTTCTCTTATTTTTACTTTATTTCACCCTAAATCTGACTCTAATTGATCTTTGTATGATATTTTCCTTATTTCTGTTTAACCCATTGTGTTTCTCTTATTTTTACTTTATTTCACCCTAAATCTGACTCTAATTGATCTTTGTATGATATTTTCCTTATTCTCTGTTGTATCCCCTTATTTTAAGTGTTAATTGCATGATCATGTTCTCTCATTCTCTGTTAATTTACTGAACTCCCTTGTTTTATGTATTATTTTCCCTAAAAAATCGATTCTAATTGATTATGTGTTTAATATTTATCGTGTTTCCTATTTTATGTATGAAATGTGCTACTTTATAAACCCCTCTCATAAAACCCCTCAAATAGGGGATTGGAACTTCTGAATCCTTACTTTATTCTCACTACTCCTTTATCTTAGTTACTCACTGGCACACTCAAATGCTCTCTAAATTGTTAAATAACCTTCTACGATGCAAGCACTGCTCGGAGCCCATTCTCAAGGCTCTTGTGAACTCTGAAGCACCGGGGATTTGGGGTTTTTGCTACTACACTCTACACTCTGTTAATTCTGCTACTGGTTAGTGTTTAAACCATCATAATGTTTAATTTCCTTCATTCTTTCTGCACATGTATCTGAACTTTGGTTCAATTGTGATGGTGTTCATCTTTGATATCATTCTGTGTTAATTGATGCGTGAGAATAGTCTACTGTTCATGTCATGCTTCATCATAATCTGCACCCTGTGATCTCTTATCTCCTAGGATTAGTTCTATACCCATGTAGCATCTTAACATGTTAATTTGGACTTCAGTATTGTGGTAGTATGTTGTTTTGCATGTTATGCTTAGATAATGCCCTAGCCTTATGAGAACCCCTTTACTTGATGAACTTCTAACGAATCCTGTGTATATTGGTGTGTTTTAAGACTTGTTCAAACTCGTTTCATGTTGTCTTGGATTTCCCACTCTATTTTCTAAGACTCTTGTGATAACATGTTTCCTAATATGTCTTGGTCTATCTGTTGTTCTCTCCTTTTTTTTGGTTATCAACATGTGTATCCCCCTATTGTGTTCAAGTGTTGATTAATATGGCATTAGGTTAGACTAAGTTTGAGTTAGACCCTCAAATGTCCACTAGTGCAACCTATGTATGCTTGCAAACCTGTCTCTTCTCTTAGTTCCTATGATGTTTGTTTATGTGATACTTTGCTATGTGCACCTTGCTGAACCTACAGGCTTGCTTGACTATTTGTGTTGTATATTCAGTTCAGTGATCTCTATCTACCCTCCTTACTTGTTACTTTGACATTCTAAATTCCTATTCTTAGTCGGCTGAAAGCCAAGTCTATCTAAGCTTTGTTGTTAGCCTCCCTAGTGTGAGCACTGCTTGGGGTCCAATTGAGGCCCTTGTGAACTCTGACACACTAGGCTTAGGCTCTAGTCATTCTTCAACTTCTGAAAATCTGTCCCTAATACCCTACCTCCCTATCATGTATTGTGTTGATTCTAAGTGATGCAATATTTGGTGTTGTGTCTCACTAAAGGGGTCTGAACCCCCCTATGGACCTGTGATCGTGTGGTATGCTAGGTCAGAAATATTGAAGGCCCAGCGAGGCTGGGTGTTTAGTTGTTTATTTGGGCCTGCTATAGGCCTGTCTATTGCCATATAATATTACTAGTTTACTTGTTAATCTGGGCATGTGATAACACTTTGTATAAACAATTGGGGTTTTAATGAAAAGGGAATGGGTAGAATTCTATATCTGCACGCCATGGGTAGATAACATGCCTATAAGACTTGGCAATGTGTTTGCTATATGTGTTGTTCGATTAATGAGCCCTATAGAAATCATGATATTAGTAGAAGCACACACACATCCTACTTATTTACTATTCAGACGCTATGTCTACTAGTGTGTGGTTATAGACAACATATCCATATGAAGTGACCATTTCGCGTGACTACTCAGTTATTCACTAGGAAGCATGCCTATAGGATGTATAATATGTGCTTTGTCAACTTAGAAACCATCCCTATAAGAAATCACACACTTCACTTAACTTGCCTAATTCCTGCACATTATTCAAAAGCATGATCGTTTGACTAAATATTTTACCTGCTCTTACGTCTACTTCTGTTCGATTATTAGGTATCATGCCTATAGGGAATGGATGATAATAACAACCCTTTCAATCTGCATCACGCTTAATAGATATCATGCCTATAGGATTTTAATTACTTAAATTCGCTATTGCATCATATTGTCCATCTAGAAAGCATGCCTATAGGAGCTAAATATATGAGAATCAGTCCCAATCGCCAGTCTCTAGAAATCATGCCTATAGGATGTTACTACTCGCTCTTCAAACGCTGTTATTAGGAAGCATAAGCAATTTTGAGCATTTCTAATAAGTTTTATTGTCCCTACTGCCGAATCATCTAGACATCATGCCTATAGGTTTTAATCTCTTATACCTGCAATGAGTAGGCAACTATGTAGGCTTTAGAAATTGTAGGCTTTTGCACATGAAACTGCCCGCTATAATATCTAGAAGCACATAGAGATCTTTCCTATAAGGTTCTACAACCTTAACTTTTTTTAAAAAATCTGCAACTGTCAATGTTAGTTTGCGTGCATTTGTTGTCTAAGTGCGGAGGCCAACTTGAGCCCTTATGTGCCTATACGTGAAACTCCAAATTATTTTATATGTCGTCTAGTTTTCTCATTTTTGAGTAATATAAGTTAAGTCTAGAACCACCCGAGAATGAGTTCCAAATGCCTCCTGGACCATAGGCATGGGACGAGTAGTGCATGCATAAGGTACAATTTAGAATCAATTAGTGCGCTTTAGGTAAACAACTTAAAGATAGTAATCAGGTAGCACGAGATAATAGTTTATGCCCGCTGAATAATACGAGCAATACCCCACTTCGAGGGAATTACGAAGTATTATTTATGTTGCATGGGTTGATCCTTTAGGGTAAAAAACTTAGGACCCATCGTTGTGGATCTCGAAGAGTGCCTAATACCTTCTCCTCGAGGTAATTTGAGTCCTTACCCGATCTTTGGTGTTGCAACTGGTTAACCCAGAATTGTCTGCAAATAGGTGCCCTAATGCACCCTAATCCATTAGGTAGCGACTCTCTATTTTGACATTCTTCCTTAAAAGAGTTGTCACGTGTCGAAACCCTATTTCGCGAGAAAAAGGGGCGCGACACCCCCTGCACATTTACTTTTGGGACTACGAGGTGGTACCTCGGGAGATCCCCCTGCACATTTACTTTTGAAACTGCGAGGCGGTACTTTGGGAGATGTCCTTGCATATTTACTTTTGGGACTACGAGACGGTATCTCGGGAGATCCCCTGTTAAGTAAATTTTGGGACTACGAGACGGTATCTCGAGAGTTCCCCTGTATTTTATCACTGTGTGTTGTGTTTTTATTTTCTGTATAATTCTCCTTGTTAGATTCTCAGTCTTTTCACACTATTGTATATGTTGTCTTATTTATTATATACCAGTAGGGCCCTGACCTGGCCTCGTCACTAATCTACCGAGGTTAGGCTTGGAACTTAGTGGGCATCATTGTGGTGCCTCATGCTACTCTTCTACACATGTTTTTGTGTGCAGATCCAGGTACCTCTTACCAGTCCCACTATTAGCTGAGAGTACTTGCTGCTGCTATGGAGACTTCAAGGTATATCTGCAGCGTCCGCAGACCTCAGAGTCCCCCTCCATTCCCTCCTATGTTGTTTTCTCCCCTTATTCCCCTTAGACTTTGATGTAAAAGACACTTAGTTACTCATAGAAGCTTGTGACTTGTAACTACCGGGTTTTGGGAAATGTTGTTATACTCGAGTGTTGGGTTACTTGTACATGTCAAGCGACATTTTATCAGTTATATAGTTATTTGCTGAAGTTAGTTGTTAAATTCTACTTTTATTTTTGTTATTCCGAAAATTGTTAGGCTTACCTATTCGTAGAGACTAGGTGCCCTCACGACATCTTACGGAGGGAGATTTGGGTTGTGACAATTTTTTTTTCTCAATTTCAACTCTTTATGCAGTCCATTTAATATTAATTTTATTTTTTCTTGGTATTGGATATTATGGAGTGGTAATATATTGCCAATACGGAGTATTCTTATGAAATTGATTTTATTAAACCTTCCTACATATTTTTAATAAGAATTTAATAACAAAATTTTATTAATTTAAAAACTTAAATATTAAAAATAAGCATATAAGGCATTGTAGTCCAAAAAATATGTTATTGCAGCTATGTCCTTTCCCTGTGAGTTCTTCCGTTTAATATTTTAGGTCTATTTTAGTATATTAATATTGTATTTATGATTTTATAATAATATAGGCTCTCTTTTTTCTAAATGAATTTGGAAAATATAATACATTCTTAAATTAAATAAGTAATAGGACATTATAATACGCTTTCAAGTTAAATTAGTAATATGAATTTTTAAGAAGTATATCCTAAAAGTAATAGGATTACATGAATAAAGATATTTACTTGTTCAATTTTATACAAATTAGACAGTGAAAATAATTATACTAATAGGATTCCTAATGATAATCATATAAGATTCCTAACGTGTAGTGTTATATCCTAAAACTAATAGAACTATAAAGCTAATATCTAAAATTCCGGTATGTCCTTTTATTATGAGTTATTATACTTAATATTATAAGGTTATTTTTAAACCGACATTGTATTCATGCATTTATATTTGTGTGTTAATTGATAAGTATAAAAAAATGAAGATGAAATTTTGGAGACTGAAAACTGAATATCATTACATAATGATTACTTGGTGAGTGCAAATGAAATTTTATAGTAAAAAGATGAATATCATCACATAATGATTATTTGGTGAGTAATCAATGATGATTGGTTGGTTAACAAGTTTGTAAGCCAGTCGAAAGAAATGCCTAAGCAAGTGGAAAACGTTTTGGTTCCAACGCTAGGCCAGTGCCAGTTGTTGGACTGGACCTTGCATTATGGAATTTTTCCTATTTTATTCGAGACAAATTTATTTTGGCCCTACATGGTTCCAACTCATCTAAAAGGCCTCCTAAACATAATTTGGAAGATATCTAACATATTTTGGGAGGAGAACACGCTAATTTGGAAGAGAGAATACAAACCACATTTTGAGGAGGCTTCTAACTAGTTTGTCTTCTCTTTTCTTCCTTTAATCTCATAATTTATTAGTTCTAGAGTTATGGGTACTACATGTACGTTGTAGTTTAAAGCTTGAATATTCCTTATTAATTTATCATATTGGTTTACTTATTCAATTTTACGCTTAATTATTCTATTGTTTGATCACCAATTGGATACTATCTATGAATCTTGGATTGAACTCGACGGAGAAAATTCTAGATTGCATATGAGATTGAGTAGAGCAAGATCTTGAACCTGAGCATCGAGAACGGATTCGCAGTTAGGATAGAGTTATAACTAATCGTGTTTCTTGGTTACTAGGCAACTATGCAAGAATTATTAGTGTATTCTAGTAAGTCTTGATTCCATAGAAATATAGGGGTTAGGTTATCTTGAATAGGCGAGTAGTACTTCGATCGAATACCACGCATAATAAACTCTTTCAATCAATAAATAAGCTAAATTAATTAGAAAAATTAAGTGGAAGACTCAACGAGATTGTTAGTCAACCCATAACTCTGAAATTTCAAGGTGGCCATTGGGATGACTGTCCTAATTCCTTTTAACCTTCTTCGTGTACTTATTATAATGATTCTAATAATGTTTGTGAGTTTAACAAGAACTTTAAAGTGAAGGAAGTGGAACATGATTCCCATATTAGGGATATGTTGAAGAAAGTAACCGAGAAACAAGATGAAGATTAAAAATAATTGGTGCTGCAATCATGAGAATGAAGGCCAAGGAGGAAGAAGTGGCTAGAGAGAGTGAGTTCCAACAAAAGGAAAATTTTGAGGAATCAGAGGTTTTGAGTCAATCTTGGACAATGGAACAAACTCAATAATTAGAAATATATGAGACTCAATGTGATAAAATTACAATTGGGATGAGTCACTTAATAGAAGAAAGAAGTGAGTTTGAGAAAGAGCTTGAAAACTTTGGCTTGGTTATTCACAACTTGGAGGAAAATTTGAGTGCAAAGGTTGTTGCGTCTAATATCCAACAAATTAGACACAAGTTGTGTGAATCTGAAAAGAAACTCAAAAGCCAGATTGAGGAGTTAAACGTGGAGTGCCAATCATTCGATCATAGTTTAGTTGGTGATATCGAAGTTGAAAAAAATGGCACTAGAGTCAAGTGAGGAGGCGGACAATATCATTCTTGATGACTCTAGTGCATGCAAATATGAGGATGTGAAATTTAATGCGATTTTCGGATTGGACCTATTAGGGATGATGACACGAGAATCGATCCTTTCAGACCTATGGAGGAGTCAAGGATGAAAAACAAAGTGCATATATTTTGAAATTTATCATGCTAAAGAGACAGAATGGCAGCCCTCATTAAAAGGCAAGGAAGTGCAAGATAAAAAATTGATTGCTTGGTTATGTGATAAGGTGCAATACTTATTTGCGCCTTTTAGCTTTCGTTTTAGTCCAAAAGCGTTTAATTGTGTTCCCAAAAACTAATGAAATGCGCTTAACTGTAGGAATATTGGAAGATGAACCCTCGAGATGAAATCCAACTCAAGAAGGGGTAATTTGAACTCAAAGACATAAAAGGCACAGAAGCTCAGAAGTGCGGACCGCAGAATATCATCTGCGGCCGCAGGTTATGAAGGAAAATCCATTAGAATCTGGTGCAAAGTGCGATCTGCACATGAATTGTGCGGTCGCAAAAGCTGGGTAAGGAGCAAAGTTCAGAGAATGTACATTCCAAGTCCATAAAAAGTGCGGACCGCACAAGAAGTGTGTGGCTGCAGAAGAAGAGCTACGCGGCCGTAGTTACAATTGTGCGGACCGCAGAAGAGCAATATGCGGACGCATAAAGAGTGTAGTGGCCGCAGTTCAGAATTATGTGGCTGCAGATTTCCAATACTGTCAAGTTAAAGAAAAGTGCGGACCGCACATGGAATTGTGCGGCCGCAGAACCTCCGAAAGGGCATTTTTGTCCAAAATTTCCAGCTTTGTATAAATAGACGAGTTTCACATTTTTAGGTAAATTTTATAAGCTGCTACAATAGCCGTTTTCTTTTACTCTTTTTAGTAATTTTTCATATTTTGAGATATTTGAACATAGATTTTACCATTTTCATTAGCAATATGAGTTTAATTATCATTTCTTCTTCCATTTCAAGCATGTGTAGGTAGATTGTCACTAGGGTTGTGACCCAACCCTAGTGTGTAAACTTAATGGGTGTTTAATTTAGTTCTTATTTATGGTTGGGTGTTTATTATTTAGCCTTGTTCTTGATTTTATTTGTCGTATTAATGGTTGCAAACATTAGTTCATGCCTATTTGACTTGGCCTCTACTTAAGAAAGAGAGACTTAGTCTAGGAGAACATGGCTAACAATAAGTTGGGTCAATCGAGAGATTGATAATCTCAATTAAAGGGTTGAACCTAGAGATAACAACAAATCGACTTGAGCTTTCATCAACCGTTTCGTTCAATACCCATTTGGACTTGAGAAAGTTAAATTGGGCACTCTCTAACCGAGAGGTATTGAGTGGGTACTTGAGTGTTGATAGCTATAATACACCCCGACCAATAAAACAAGCTTTAAAGTTTATATCCCATTAGGCAAACACCTAGGTGAAGGTCATACCCATAGGCTTTTTACAACATTTGAAAAACAACAAAAACAATCTCGTAGTTTTATTTCTTAAATTGTAATCGTAGTTTAAATTAGACTTTAAAACAACCCAATTTTGTGGAAGTGCAATTTAGATATACAAACTCACACACTTTGATATGTACTATTAACTCCCACACATACCCCGACTCTTGTTAGGTATTATTATTGCATCGACCATTTTCATAACCTCGAATTGAGGTGTGAAATTGGACGAGATAAATTTTTGGCACCGTTGCCGGGGAGCTAAAAAACGGTGTTAGATATATATTTAGGTGTGTTTTTGGGATATCTTATTTTCCTTCCTTATTACTAACGTGTTGAGTATTGTATGTGAAATCATGGAAAACAATGAACTTGGAAACATAGGTGTGGGGAATGTGGACGTTGAGGGTGATCCAGTGGATGACGTAGCTCTTGAGCGGCTCCACCCCCACCTCCACCACGAGCGGCTCCACACTGGGTGTTGACGAATGAAGGGTATACAAGTGCTATAGTCCCTCCCCGTATTAGGGCAGGCAACTTCCAAAAAACCAACGTGATGCTCACTTTGCTCGAGCAACGAGGGTTCTTCCCCAGTGCACCGGGTCAAAATGCATATAAACACTTAAAGAGGTTTGTAGATACGTGTTGGGGGGAGTAGACAAACTAATGTCTCCGAGGATGATTTGAGGCTAAGGCTTTTTCCCTTCTCTCTATGGGGGAAAGCTCTAGATTGGTTGGAACGTTTGCCAAATCATTTCATTCGTACTTGGGATGAACTAGAAGAGAAATTTATTTCAAAGTACTTCTCTCCGGGGCACATGGCTATTCTTCGGAATGAAACTCTAGCATTCAAGCATGAGCCCAATGAACCACTACACGAGATACGGGAAAGGTATGGAACAATGGTGACAGAGTGGCCCAATAATGATATGACAGAGAACATGATTCAACAAACTTTATATCGGGGGATCAATACCACCAACCAATGTGTAGTGAATTAAATTGCCAGTGGGAACTTCATGACAATGCCTTATGTGGAGGCGTGTTAAATTTTGGATGCGATGACAGATACTTCATCAGCATGGCAATCTAGGGCCAATATTCCACAAGGTGATCCCAATGTGATTCTTCTTCACAAAGAGTTTCATGACCATGGCCAAGACATAGCCGAGTTGACAACCACCATGAATCAATTAGAAAAGGCTCAACTTCAACAAGTGCAAAACCCGAGGAAATTCAATGTTATGGAGGGAGTAAATATGTGGTGAACAAGAGAAGAACAAGAAGTACACAAGTGACACAAAGAGTGGATAATTTTTTGCAAGATGATAGTGGATATGATCAAGGTGATTCTTACAATTACCAAGAATAAGAGGTCCAATATGTGAACAACTTTAAAGGGCAAAGAAACAACTTCCAAGGCCCTAGTCAAAGAAACAACTTCCAAGTCCCTAGTCAAAAACAATGGAGACCTTCAAATAATCAAGGCAATTGGAATTCTCACAATCAAGGTAATTGGAGTGGTGGAAACAATCAAGGCCGTTGGAATAACAACAATCAAGGCAGTTGGAGTGGAAGAAACAATAAAGGGAATTGGAATAACAATAATAACCAAGGAAATCGGGAGGCAACAATCGAGGTGGGTGGAATAACAATAAAGGAAATCAAGGGTCGGGTTCAAAGGCCCTTGATGTATAAACAACCCAGCAACCCAAGTCCTTGTCCTTCCCATGGTCCTAGTTCTTCCAACAATGAAATAGGACACATTGAGAACATGTTCAAGCAAATGATGGAGAAGAATGTTGGTTCTGATTCCCAACTTGCTTCATACAACACCTCAATCCGCAACTTAGAAGTGCAAATGGGGAAAATCTCTCAAGCTTTATATTCTCGTCCCAATGGGGCACTAGCGAGTGACACGATGGTGAACCCAAAGGGTGGGAACAATACAGGGCATGCCATGGCCATTACTACAAGAAGTGTAAGAGGTGGGAATGCACCTACCTCAAGTCAAAGGCTAATTGTGTATGAAGAGCAAGTGGTAGAAGAATAGGAGATCCTGCAGAATGTGGTGCAAGCAAATGATAAAGTGCAGATTGATATTGATTACACGGTGGAAGAGACTCAAGAGGAAGTGAACCCATCTAGGGATCATGTGATTGACATACTGGAACCGGTAGTGCAAAATTCTAAGGCACCATTGACTAAGCCACCTCCTCCATATCCTCAAAGGCTTGCCAAGAAAAATGGCGACAATCAATTCAAAAAGTTCATTGATATGATGAAGATTCTCTCGATAAATGTGCCATGAGTTGAGGACTTTAAGAAAATGCCTAGATATGCAAATTTTACGAAGGAATTGGTGAAAAAGAAGCATTCGATGAATTTGAAACTATCAAAGTCACTCATCAAGAGAGTGCAATTGTGCACTCGATGGATCCTAAATTGGAAGATCCCGATGCTTTCACAATCCCTTGCACCATTGGAAGTGCCAAGTTTGCCAAAGCTCTTTGTGATCTTGGGGTGAGTATCAATTTGATGCGCTATTCAATTTTCAAGACATTGGGAATTGGGCAACCAAGACCCATATCTATGAGATTACAAATGGCCGATCGTACAATGAAGAGACCGTTAGGGGTGATTGAATATGTATTGGTTCGATTTGACAAGTTCATTCTCCCGACTGATTTTGTTATTCTTGATTGTGAAGTGGACTAAGAGGTGCCAATTATTCTTGGTAGACCTTTCCTTGCTACGGGGAAGGCTCTTATTGATGTGGAAGCCAGAGAACTCACTTTCCGGGTGGGTGATGAAAAGGCGGTGATCCATGAGTGCAAATCTATGAGGCAACCAAATAGCAATGAAGTTTGTTCTTTCATGGACTTGGTTACCGATGTGATTATTGATGATATAGGTGACACGATTAATGTGGGTGATATGTTGGAGGCCGTCTTGCTCAATTATGATGATTACGAGATGGATGGCTTCATGGAATGTGTTAATTCATTTAATGGAATAGGGTCGTACAACTATGCTCTCCGGAAAATTTCTTTGGATCTTGAGAATAGGAAAACTCCTCCGACAAAGCCTTCAATTGAAGAGGCTCCTATCTTGGAGTTGAAGCCATTTCCTCCACATCTTAGGTATGAATTCCTTGGCCCATGTTCTACTTTACCGGTTATTATTTCCTCTTGTATGACTAATGTGCAGGTTGACTCTACGTTGGCAGTGCTTGATCTCGTCCAATTTCACTCCTCTATTCGAGGTTATGAAAATGGTCGATGCAATAGTAATACCTAACAGGAGTCGGGGTCAAATTTCGCAAGGAGCTATATGTATGAGCGTTAGTAGTATATATCTTAGCGTGTGGGTTTGTATATCTGAATTTTGCACTTCCACAAAGTTTGGTTGTTTAAAAATACAAATTAAACTTCGATTTCAATTTAAAGAATGAAGCTAAGAAATTGTTTTTGTTGTTTTTTCAAATATTATAAAAGGCCTAGGGGTATGACCTTCACCTGGGTGTTTGCCTAATGAGTTATAAACTTTAAAGCTTGTTTTATTGCCCGGGGTGTATTATAGCTATCGACACTCAATTACGCACTCAATACCTCTCAATCAGAGAGTGATTTTGCCAATTTGGCTTTCTCAAGTCCAAATGGGTATTGAACAAAATGGTTGGTAAAAGGCTCAAGTTGGGTTTTACTATCTCTAGGTTCAACCCTTTATTGGGCTTATCAATATCTCGATTGACCCAATTTCTTGTTAGCCAAGTTTTCCTAGACTTAGTCTCTCTTTCTCAAGTAGAGACCAAGTCAAATAGGCATGAACTAATGCTTCCAACCATTAATTCCACAAAATAAAGTAATAACAAGGCTAAATAATAAACACCCAACTATAAACAAGCAATAAATCAAACACCCATTAAGTTTACACACTAGGGTTGGGTCAGAACCCTAGTGAAAATCTAGCTACTTATGTTTAAAATGAAAGAAATAGAAGAAGAGATGATAAGTAAACTCATATTGCTAATTAAAATGATTAGATCTATGTTCAATTTGCTCAAAATAGCAAAAACTACTGAAAATAGTAAAAGGAACCCTCTACTGTAGCAGCTGATGTCAAAAGTTAACCTTAAAATGTGAAACTCTTCCATTTATACAGGGCTGAAAATTTGTGACAAAAATATCCTTTTGGATGTTCTGCGACCGCATAATTCCATGTGCGGTCCGAACTTTTCTTTAGCTTGACAGGATAGGAAGTTCGCGGCCGCATAATTCTGAAATGCTGCCGCACTACATTCTTTCTGCGGTCCGCTGAATAGTAATTGCAGCCACACCTTGCTTTTCTGCGGTCCGCACAATTGTAAATGCGACAACAAGTTAAACTTTTAAGCACAAATAGTTCTGATGTGACACTTGAGCATCAAAAGTAGACTCTATACATCAAGGAAGCTCTCTCTTTCATGTAGCTCATTGGGGATCCCAAAGTCCTCCTCCTATACTCTCCGTTTTCCTATCTCACTTAAGAATATAGTAATTAATCCAAAGATTTGGGAAATGTTCACTCACCTCTTTCAAAAGAATGTCGCAAGTACGACTTTAAGTACCATAGGATTGTCCCTCATGTAGATCACTACTAAAGTAGGCTCACTCGGCTTGAAATCACATAGGGAGTTTTCGGGATGCAATGAAGGCTTTTGGACTAAGGTTGGATATGCTATGATAGAACGAGTTCATCTTTCCTTAAGCAATCCATTTGTTTTTCATGCTTTGCCAACTCTTTGAGGCATTTTCTTTTCCTCGGGGGAACTACAGAGACTTAACATCACTCTTTCTTGATCATGACATTCATTTTCTCCCTCTTTGATTTCTCCATGCTTTGCATCATTATTTTTATTTTAATCCCCTCAACTCTTCAACTAATCACTTTCTTTTTTTTTTGCAATTTTCTTTTTGTTCTTTGTTTTTCTTGCCTTTCCTTCTCTTCATTTCTTTATCTTTTTGTGCCTTGATACCTCTTTCAAACTCCTCATCTCCCCCCCCCCCTAAAAAAAACATACATATTTAGCTAATTATTTCACAAGAGTGTTAAGGAAATCTCGGGTGCCAAGAAAGGGTCACGACAAAATGGGTAAAGGCTTGTACCATGGTTATCAAATGAGAAAGGTTTTAGGATCAAGCAGGTTGACTAGGGATAACAACATTGGTGGGTAATGGAAAATTTCAAGCGAGTTTTAGGATCAAATGGGTTGACTAGGGATAACAACATTGGTGGGTAATGGAAAATTTCAAGCGGGTCAAGGAGAGCCTACAATCACTTCTCAAGCCAAGCAAAACATAACATTTCTCCTAGAAACACATTCGGGGCAANTACCTCTTTCAAACTCCTCATCCCCCCCCCCCTAAAAAAAACATACATATTTAGCTAATTATTTCACAAGAGTGTTAAGGAAATCTCGGGTGCCAAGAAAGGGTCACGACAAAATGGGTAAAGGCTTGTACCATGGTTATCAAATGAGAAAGGTTTTAGGATCAAGCAGGTTGACTAGGGATAACAACATTGGTGGGTAATGGAAAATTTCAAGCGAGTTTTAGGATCAAATGGGTTGACTAGGGATAACAACATTGGTGGGTAATGGAAAATTTCAAGCGGGTCAAGGAGAGCCTACAATCACTTCTCAAGCCAAGCAAAACATAAAATTTCGCCTAGAAACACATTCGGGGCAAGTTCTAGACCATTCACATGGGTACTTGGACTTGCAACAAAAATATCTCACCTCTCACACGGCTGAATTGTTGAAGAGGATAGAGTCAAGGGCCCATAACAACCATATTCAAGATTGAAAATCACTATGGTTAGATTAAACCACTTGATGAGTCAATACAAGAGTTAAAAGGTCACTAACTAGAGCTATTTCTTTCCAAAAAACTTATTTTTAACCATAACCACATAGTTAAGTGTGTTGCTACCAAGTGAAGCATGTTTGACTTTTCGAGCATGACTCAATTAGGTCTTTTACTTCATTATTAATACTATTCTTACCTAAACACCAAACACGAACTCAATCCCTTAAGAAGGTTGTCACGCCATCCGTCATTGGGAAGAGTCACCCGGTTCACACAAAAACCACATTTGGAAAGAACCGTGGCATTAAGAAAGCTAAAGGCATATTATCTACTAAAACATAAAAAGAATCTATTAAATCAGAAGAAGCTACTAATTCAAAAATAAAACAAACATAAAGATAAAGAAGCTAATAAAGCAAAAGGTTATTGAAAGCTAAACGGATAAGTTAATTACAGGACAAATGTGACATAGTTATCAAAATACATAATCGTCAAAATGTGTCAAAGAAACTCCACCCCTGAATAAAAATAAGCATTGTCCCCAATGCTTAACAATATAATAGTAAAGGAACGATGTGGGAGAAGAAAACTCCTTATGGCTTTGTGGCTATCTCTGTGTCCTCAACAGTGGCACAGACCTCAGCCTCCAATTGGATCTCATCATCCTCAAGTTCAGTAGTGGCTGGGTTGGTGAACATCTGAAGAACTGCCTTGGCAGTGTTAGCAGCAAGGTCTGGCTCCTCAGACTGGTCAGCTGGTGCTACATGTGATGTAGGATCTGGGCCTGGGTGGTGCGGGTCTATCAACATGTCAAATGGAATGTCTCCGACTGCTGCAAGCTTGGTGACCTGTCGTCGGAGCTTATCCATTGTCTTCTTCGATGTTGTGACTTCCACATCTTCTTCACTTCCTTGGCCAACTCTTCAGTCACGGACCCATGTTGTAACAAAGTGGCCATAATAGTGTTTTGATTATCTAGGATCTTCTTCAGGGTTTCTTCAACTATGGGGGGAATCTAGGGTGTCGACATAGATGACTATGCTGCAACATAACCGGATATGTCAGACAACTTTGCAGTAGTTGTTTAAATCCAGTTGTTGAGGCTCACCAAAGTCTGGGAGACTCGCAGTAGAGTGGAGCAGAAGGCATAGGCACCGACTTCAAAGCCGAGGTGGGAGGCATTGGGGCTGAAGGTGGAGGCATGAAAGCTACATTGGCAGAAGGCTCTGCGGAAGTGGAAAACATATTTGCTAATTCTGCAGCTACCACTGATGGTTCATCAGACTGGCCTACGGTAGTACTCGCTGACCCCTTCTCTTCAGGTTCTTCGGATCCATCACAGAATACCAAGAGAAAGGCTTATTTGCCTGAACCTTTGTGTAAAAATCTTTGGGCTCTACCCGTGCATCCGTAAGGTACTCAGTGAGGGTGTTAGGATACATGTACGAGGTATCAGCCTACCTAGCAACCACTGACATGCTGGCTACCATCACGAAACCCACATTGATGAGTTGGATTCCACTTTTCGAGAAACACCTTCAGTCGTAAGTTGAAAAACAAAACAAGATCGCCAACTTTGAATTCCTTGGTTCACATGTATTTGACATGAAGGTACTTCATTCTCTCTTTGTATAAGGACGAACTTGCACATCCATGGTACCAGAACTCATCCAATTCATTCAAATGTGCAACACGCAAGTTAGCGGTTGCATCCCAATAAGATTAAACTTGTTTAAATCCCGCATGGCTTTTTGCTCAAGTTCCACCGGAAGATGACAAGCTTTGCCAAACACCAACTGGTATGGAGACATCACGACAGGAGTTTTGTAAGCAGTTCGATGAGCCTATAGTGCATCATCAAGCTTCTTTGACCAATCCGTCCGCTTAATATTCACTGTTTTGGACAAGATACTCTTTATCTCCCAGTTGGAGACTTCCACTTGACCGCTGGCTTGTGGGTGATAGGGAATCTTAACTTTATGAGTGACACCATACTTGCTAAGAAAAGTTTCAAAAGCCTTTTTGCAAAAATGCGACCCTACATCGCTTATGATAGCCTGCGGAGTACCAAATCTTGTGAAAATATTCCTCTTCAGGAACGCCACCACACTCATCGTTTTATTGTTGGGTAGAGAAACGACCTCAACCCATTTAGACACATAATCAACTGCGACCAAGATGTAGGTGTTTCCACTAGAACTCACAAAAGGCCCCATGAAGTTAATACCCCAAATATCAAATATATCAATCTCCAAAATGGTAGTGAGAGGCATTTCATTCTTCTTTGAGATTCCACCGGCCCCTTGGCATTCATCACATCGCTTCACCATATAACTTGTATCTTTTTAGAGAGTGGTCCAATAGAAACAACAACTTAGCACTTTATCCACCGTTCTTGCTCTGCTATGGTGACCACCATAAGGCGAAGAATGGCAAGCCTCAAGAATAACATTTTGTTCTTCATCCGGTACACATCTTCTAATTACCCCCATCGGGAAAATCCGGAAGAGGTAAGGATCGTCCCAATAATAATCTTGGCAATCCCGTTTGAGCTTCTTCCTTCGATTTGAAGATAACTCATCCAGGATGATTCCACACACAAGGAAGTGTGCTAGATCGGAGAAACATGGAACCTCCTTCATTGAAATAGCCAAGAGTTGTTCATCGGGGAAGGGGTCATTGATTTCAAGGCCAACATGCGGCCTCTCCTCCTCCTCCAAACGAAACAAGTGGTTTGCCACTTGATTTTCACTCCCTTTTCGATATTGAATGTCAATATCAAACTCTTGCAACAATAGCACCCATCTCATCAACCTAGCATTTGAATCTTTCTTTCTCATAAGATAGCAAAGTGCCGCATTATCCGTATGAAAAATAACCTTTGCACCCATCAAGTATGGGTGGAACTTCTCAATTGCAAACACAATGGCAAGGAGCTCTTTTTCAGTAACGGTGTAATTTACTTGGGCATCGTTCAGGGTATTACTAGCATAGTAGACCGGATGACATATCTTGGTGATACATTTCCCCAAAACTCCTCCAACCACTACATGACTAGCATCACACATGAGCTCATAAGGAATACTCCAATTAGGAGCAGTGATAATGGGAGTAGTTGTCAACTTGAACTTGAGAAATTAAAAGGCTCTCATGCAATCATCATTTCAGTTAAATTTAGCATCTTTCTCAAAAATCTTGCACAAGGCGTTCACCACTTTGGAAAAATCCTTTATGAAGCGCGAGTAGAACCCCGTATGGCCCAAGAAATTTCTCACGCCTTTCACTGAAGTTGGAGGTGGAAGTTTAGAAATACCTCTATCTTCGCCTTATCGACCTTTATGCCCTTCTTTGAAATATTGTCGCCAAGGACAATTCCTTCCTCGACCATGAAGTGGCATTTCTCCCAATTCAACACCAAGTTCGTCTCTTCACACCTCGCCAATAATTTATCCAAATTTTCCAAGCAATCATCAAAGGAATCCCCGACTACCAAAAAGTCATCCATGAAGACCTCAAGGTAGTCCTCTACCATATTCGTAAAGATCTCCATCATACACTGTTGAAAAGTTGCCGGTGCATTGCATAAGCCAAATGACATCTTATTGAAAGCGAAAGTGCCATAGGGACAAGTGCCAGTTGTTTTCTCTTGATATTCTGGGGCAATAAGGCTTTTTTTGTAGCCCGAATATCCATCTAAAAAGCAATAGTAAGCATGACCGGCAAACCTATCAAATATTTGGTCAAGGAAGGGTAGTGGAAAATGGTCTTTCCTTGTGACTTTGTTTAGCTTCCGATAGTCCATATACACTCTCCACCCGGTCACCATTCTTGCGGGAATCAACTCGTTCTTGTCATTGGTGATCACTATTATGCCCCTCTTTTTATGGACGCATTGCACCGGAGAAGTCCACGAAGTGTCAGAAATGGGGTAGACAACCCTGACATCTATATACTTGATGATCTCCTTTTTGACCATGTCTACCATGGCTTCATTGAGTATCCTTTGATGTTCAATGGTGGGTTTGGCATCTTCCTCCAAGTTAATATTGTGCATGAAAAAGCGAGGTTTATTCCCCGAATATCCGCCAAAGTCCACCCAATAGATTTCTTCCTCTTGTGGAGAACCACCATTATAGAGTCAACCTGTACATTAGTCAAACAAGAACAAAGAATAACCGGTAAAGTAGAACAAGGGCCAAGGAATCCATACCTGAGATGTGGAGGCAATGGATTCAACTCCAATATAGGAGGTTCTTCAATTGAAGGCTTTGTAGGAGGAGTTTTCCTATTCTCAAGATCCAAGGAAAGTTTCCGGGGTGCATAGTTGTACGACCCCATTCCATGAAAAGAATTAACACATTCCATGAATCCCTCCATCTAGTCATCATCAAAATTTAGCAAGACGGCCTCCAACATATCACCCACATTAATCATGAAACTTGTGTCATTAATAATCACACCGGTTACCAAGTCCACGAATGAACACACTTCATTGCTATTTGGTTGCCTCATAGATTTGTGCACGTGGAACGCCACCTTTTCATCACACATCCGAAAAGTGAGTTCTCTGGCTTCCACATCAACAAGATCCTTTCCCCTTGCAAGGAAAGGTCTACCAAGAATAATCAGCACCTCATAGTCCACTTCACAATCAATGAAAAAAAAATTCGCCGAGAGAATGAACTTGTCAACTCGAACCAATACATCTTCAATAAACCCCAACGATCTCTTCATTGTGTGATCGTCCATTTGTAATCTCAAAGATGTGGGTCTTGGTTGCCCAATTCCCAAGGTCTTGAAAACTGAGTAGGGCATCAAATTGATACTCGTCCCAAGATCACAAAGAGATTTGGAAAACTCGGCACTTCCAACGGTACAAGGGATTATGGAAGCACCGTTATTTTCCAATTTAAGAGCCATCGAATTCACAATTTCACTCACTTGGTGAATGACTTTAATAGTTTTAAAATTCATCGACCGCTTCTTTGGCACCAAATCCTTCATAACCGGGCATTTTCTCCAAGGTCTCAACTAATGGCATATTTATCGAGAGACTCTTCATCATATCAATGAACTTTTTGAATTGATTCTTGCCATTTTTCTTGGCAAGACTTTGAGGATATGTATGAGGTGGCTTAGGAAATGGTGCCTTAGCTTTTTGCACTACCAATTTCGGTATGTCAATCACATGATCCCTAGACGGGTTCACATTCTATTGAGTCTCTTCCATTGTGTCATCAATATCAATATGCACTTAATCATTTGCTTGCACCAAATTGTGCGCGATATCTTCTTCATCTACCAATTTCTCATCATCCACAATTTTATTTTGAATTGAGGTAGGTGCATTCCCACCTCTTCCATTTCTTGTAATAACGGCTATGGCATGCCCCGTATTGTTCCCACCCTTCGGATTCACCACCGTATCACTTGGTAGTGCCCCCTTAGGACGAGAATTTAAAGCTTGAGAGATTTGATCCATTTGTACTTCTAAATTGCGAATCGATGTGTTATGTGAAGCAAGTTGGGCATCGGAATCAGCATTCTTCTTCATCATTTGCTTGAACATGTTTTTAATACGGCTCATTTCGTTATTGGAAGAACTAGGACCACGGGAAGGATAAGGCGGTGTGTTGCTCGGTTGTTGATACATCGGAGGCCTTTGAAAAGACGACTCCCAATTTCCTTGATTGTTATTCCACCCACCTTGATTGTTTCCTCCCCAATTTCCTTGATTATTTTTTTTATGCCAATTCCCTTGATTATTGCTTCAACTCCAGATTCCTTGGTTGTTGTTATTAAAATTACCTTGATTTTGAGAATTCCAATTGCCTTGGTTATTTGAAGGTCTCCATTGTTGTTGACTAGGGCCTTGGAATTTGTTTCTTTGCCCTTGAAAGCTGTTCACATATTGGACCTCTTCTTCTTGGTCATTGTAAGAATCACCTTGATCAAATCACTATCATCTTGCACAAAATTGTCCACTATTTGTTGCACTTGTGGACTTCTTTTTTTCACTTGTTCACCATTATATTTACTCCCTTTATTGCGTTGACCTTCCTCGGGTTTTGCACTTGTTGAAGTTGAGCCTTTGCCAATTGGGTAATGGTGGTTGTTAACTCAGCTATGGCTTGTCCATGGTCATGTAACTATTTATGAAGAAGAATCACATTGGGATCACCTTGTGGAACATTAGAGCTAGATTGCTAGGCCGATGAAGTATCTGCCATCTCATCCAAAACATCACACGCCTCCGCATAGAGCATCGTCATGAAGTTCCCACTCGCAAGTTGTTTCACTACACATTGGTTGGTGGTATCCCCCGATAGAAAGCTTGTTGAATCATGTTCTCCGTTATATCATTGTTGGGGCACTATTTTACCATTGTTCTATACTATTTCCTATATCTCGTGTAGTAGTTCATTGGGCTCTTTCTTGAATGCTAGAATTTCATCTCGAAGAATAGCCATGTGCTCGGGAGAGAAAGTACTTTGAAAATTTTCTCCGCTCGCTCATACCAAGTACGAATGGAATGATTTGGAAAATGTTCCAACCAATCTAAAGTGTTCCCCCATAGAGAGAAGGGAAAAACCCTTAGCCTCAAAGCGTCCTCGGAGATACTTATTTGTTTGCTCCCCCAAACACGTATCAATGAACCCCTTCAAGTGTTTATATGCATTTTGACCCGGTGCACCGGTGAGGAACTCTCGTTGCTCGAGCAAAGTGACCATCATGTTGGTTATTTGAAAGTAGCCCGCCACAATACGGGGAGGGACTATAGCACTTGCATACCCTTCATTCGGCAACACCCGGTGAGGAGTCGCTCGTGGTGGAGGTGGGGATGGAGCAGGTACATTATCTTGAGGAGGTGTGTCACGACCCAATATCCACTATAGGTCGTGATGGCGCCTAACGCCGCTGTCAGGCAAGACAACTATGTTTGATTCACTTAATTACTCATTTTTATTCCTTTGAAATCATAATTTCCATTAATTAAATGGTATGAAATAAAATTTACAAGGTGAATCAATGCTAATTATGTGAACTACCATACTAAACATCCAGTAGGATCCCCCAAAATCCGGTGTCGTAAGTGCATGAGCATTAACTAGGAAAATACGATAAAATACAACATCTGTCTAGGATACTAATTAGACAAGAGAATGTAAATAAATCTGATGGAGACTCTGTGTGTTGCGGGCTCGTGACATGGGATGCAACTCACCTAAGTCCACGCAATAATCGTGCCTCTGCGTCCACAAGACCACTAGACATATATTTATCAGCACAAAATGTGCAACATGTGTAGCATGAGTAGGTAAATCAACGCGTACCCAGTAAGTATCTAGTCTAACCTTGAGGAAGTACTATGGGCTAGCAATAAAGTACCGATATTATAGTTAAGCATGGACTATATAAACACGGCTGAAAACTCAATAAAAAGAAATAAATAAACAATTATTTCCCTAATAAGTAAATCCAAAATTTATTTCGATTATTTAACAAATTTTATCTCTCAAGCCAGTGAAACAATATCAATTATAATTGGACTCCAAGAATTATTACGCACGAATTATGCCGAGGTCATACGACCGGATCCAACAAACAAATATATAAATTGGGCATTGTCGAGGGTCGAACGGCGCGAACCATGTATGCATCTATTTTCTATCAAGGTGTTTCGCCCGCTCCACAAGAAGAGAAAAATACATTAAAACAACCGATTCAAGATTTATTAAGAGGCTAATATCAATAGAAATACCAATTCTCATTAACGGTCAAGTGACCCGTACAAAACTCAAGTAAATGAAGTTTAACCTTTTACAATTCATTTATCAAGTTCCAATATGAGTTAAGCAATTAAATTAACAAGTAGGATGCAAACATCACAAGTATAACATGATTTGGGTCCTAGACTACCCGGACATAAGCATAATTAGTAGCTACGTATGAACTCTCGTCACCTCGTGCGTACGTAGCCCCCATAAATAGAAGCACATATTAATCAATTCACCTATGGGGTTCATTTTCTCTTACAACGTTCAAAAAGAGACTTACCTCGCTCCTAAGTTCCATAACCGGCTCCAAAGCCTCTCTAAACCTCAAAACGATGCTCGTCGCTCCAAAACTATTCAAACAATGTACAAACCCATAAAACTATACTCTAATACTCATAACGAATCAATTTAAATGAATTCCAACTCTGCTCAAAAAGTCGATAAAGCAACCCTTGGGCCCATCAGCCCGGATTCCGAAATTTTTTGAAGATAACCATTCCCCATAACATTACGAACTCAAAGATATAATTTATTCTCAATTCCTTGTCCAATTTTGTTGTCAAAATCCAAAATTACCAATTTCAAGGTTTTTCTTTAAAATCCCAAATTTTTACAAATTTTCCTGCCTAAATCCATTATGCGGGCTTCACTTACCTTGACATAGATGATGAAAATCTCCCCTTGGAGCCTCTCCAAAATCGCCGAAACCAAGAGATAAATGAGTGAAATGGGCTATTCCCTCTTTAAAATAAATCTGCCCAGGCTTGACCTTCATCGCGTTCGCGACCCCCTAAACGCGTTCGTGATGCCCAGCTGACCCTGCCCCCTTCACGTTCGCGTTCCACGCTTTGCTTTCGCGAAGGCCAAACGACCTCAGGTCTAGCTCTTCCATTTCCTTCTACGCGTTCGCGACTGGCCCTTCACGTTCGCGTAGGTTCCTCAGGAACCTCTCCTCGTTCGTGACCTCTGTGTCGTGTTCGCGATGAATAATCTTCTCCAGTCCCACAAATCCTTCATCCCGAATGTGATCGCCTCCACGTGATCACGATGAAGGACCCCAGAACCAGCATCAGCAACAGAAAAACATGGGGAAAATGACCTGAAACACACCCGAGGCCTCCGGGACCCTGTCCAATCACACCAACCAGTTCCAAAATTAAACACGAACTTAGTCAAAGCCTCATACCACGTCAAACAACATCGAGAAGATGAATCGCACCCCAATTCAAGCTTAATCAAATTTAGAACTTCAAACTTCCACATTCGATGCCGAAACATATCAAATGACGTCCGATTGAGCTCAAATTTTGCACACAAGTCATATTTGACATTACAGACTTGCTCCAACTTTCCGAATCAGAATTTGACCCCGATATCAAAAAGCCTACTCCGGTCAAACTTCCAAAAACCTCCAACTTCCAACTTTCGCCAAATGACCCCAAAATGACTTACGGACCTCCAAATCCACATCCGGACGCGATCCTGAGACCAAAATCACCATACATAGCTATTCCCAGGCTCAGAATTCCAAAAAGACATCGATAACATTAAAATACACTTCAACCCAAATTTATAAATTTCTTCCAAAATGCCAACTTTCCACAACAAGCGTCATAACGCTCCCGGGTCATCCAAAATCGGATTCGACACACGCCCAAGTCCACAATCATCATACCAACCTATTGGAACCTTCAAATGCCAATTTCGAGGTTGTTTCCTCAAAATCCAACGTTTGTCAATTCTTCCAACTTAAAGCTTCCGAAATGGGAATTTTTTTCCAAATCAACTCTGAACTTCCCGAAATTCAATTAAGACCACACGTATAAGTCATAATACCTGAAGTGAATCTACCCTAGTCCTCAAACCTCCGAATGATGCGCTAGAGTACAAAACGAGCGGCCGGGACGTTACATTCTCCCCTAGTTAAACATACGTTTGTCCTCGAACGTGCTAAGAATTGCTCCGGAGTTTTCCGAAATCACTGTTCAACACCTCGTGCACCTACCCGTGCTACCACAACCCAGTTGAGCACATTAGCTCAATCCAGTCTGAAGATCCTCCCTTTTAGTTAGTCAAATAAGCCTTAAAGCAAAATTCCAACATCCGAAATTCTCTATCAGGCCTTCTTTCAACATACGAACACTGTTTCAGTCACTACACCCTGCACCAAAACATGATTGTACACCCTTACTGAATTCACACCATACACCTCATAATTCACATGACCATAATAGCATCCTCTGACAACAATAGCCGCAATTCCCCGAATCTGATACCCACAACACACCTCATGACTCATGTAAGTCCGGTTCCAACTCTTTCAATTCTACCACAACGGAAGAGATATGTAGAAATTCATAATCACCCTCCGAATCAACAAATCATTGAGTCTCTCCTCCCGAAAAGAACTATTACCTCATCCTGAACTACATAACGATATTTGCTCTTTATTATGCCTTATATTAATCCGATCGCAGTGATCCCATGTCCAATAATCTCGTCTCATCCAATACAAGCTGCTCTAGCAATAAGCCACCGCAAACACTATGTAAGATTTCATGTGACGCTATCAATGCGCCACAAGCTACAATTGGAATATGATGTATAAGGAAGAACGAACTTTGGAAAAGAACTATCCAACCCACGTAACGAATAAAACAACCATCAAATACTATGAGTCATTCTCAGAGGTAAGAAATAGGACACCCAACCTAAATATAAAGAATTTGGCTTAACATCTCGCTGTTGTGGTGTGCAACCCAATCCAAGGGGACATTGTTGCGGCGTGAAACCCGATCCAAACATGATAATGTTGCGGCGTACAACCCGATCCATACCACATACCCGTGGCGGCGTGCCACCCGATCAAAATAATACACATGTTGTTGCGTGCCACCCGACCCGCACATAATAATCAAAAGTGAACACACATCAAGTTGTAATTCTTATACTCGCGAAATGTCCGAATATCAACCACAAGCATGCCAAGTGCATAATTTAAATCCTGGGGAGATGAGTAGCGCCATACGAAACGAAACTCAAGCACAACAAAGGTGCGATATATGATCTGCTTCTCGAGAGCCATCATGCTCACGTAAAACCACCACTACGCGGGACCTCAACACATGTGCGAATAATCAAGCCATCTCACAACCCACATGGCATAATAGAGTATTAAATGAAATAGTTGACGACGAAAATAACACCCAAGCCCGAATACTCCTCCATAAGAAATGCTATGCTGAGTGAACACACCTACCATGGTGTAGAGCACACATTCACATTTAGACACATCAACGGACCTCAAGCTGATTTTTATCATACTGTACTACGCTAATAATCTTTCAAGGATCCACAATAAACCCTTGTCCATGACACATAAAAACAACCATTAAATCTGAAACAAACTTCACGGTCCACAACCCAAGGAATAGAATGCCTCTCAGGCATAAACTCTCGCATTTGCGATATTACCATAACCTCCATACTTGGTTTCAATCTTTAACAATCAAGTGACTCACATGTTACACATACACAAATCTCCTCATGGGGCACGCTCCCACTACCTTCCGCTCAGCTAGCAAAGTCTGCACATTCATACCACCAACCGTTCTATTTCTGAAAAATGAATCAAAAATCCGCAAGTCAATACACAAAGCCTCTTCCACAGAACATTATCCTCAGGTGACACTAAATAAAATGCCAACTTAGTCTGAACATCTAAATTCACTTCTACTCATCTGAGTTCGTAACATTCTATCAACACTGAACTGCAATCTTGATGTTCGACTCCCGTCCTTATGCCGCTCACTGCACATATCTTGCCGCTACGCAATAACACATGTATTCACCATAACCCTTGAACTACTAGTGGGATGAAACATTTCATTGGCTATAAAATTTTCACTTAGCTAATTTCAGAATAACCAATGCCACATAAAACTGAATTCTCAAACCGCAGAAAAAGCAACCTTATGTCGTGATCTAAACCGTCATAACTCTTCTAGAATCCATTTACACAATAAAGCCATTCGAATCAATAACCTTCCAAATCAACCAAGTTGTGGTGGCACTCAAGCCCAAGTGTACAACCACAAACTACATGTATAACTTCATGGTGAAGAAACTGATCACTGCCACAATCGTACTGATTCAACCATTACCGACCGAGCCACTTCTTCCAATTTACTCGGGACTTCCCTAGAAATAATAATAGATCTATTCAAAACATAAAGAAACCCAATAACACTTATCCCGAGTGACCCAATCCACAAGACCATATCGTCTCAATACCCATGAACCATCTCATATTCTCCTTATGCGCACAATAGCATCACCAACTGGTACACCCGTTCTGCAAGACCTTCCACAAATCCGAAGCTATTTCTTCCCTTACTCCAATACTGCACGACATGCCCAATGATAATGTAAATCATTCCAAGTCCTTAGGCACTGCAGTTAAATTATTGAACCCACTAGGACCATTGTTGATAGTCACTCACTCTGATGTGGCCTCGAATATAAGCCAAACTCTAGTGTTGTGCTAGCACGTGAACACCCTATCAAAGAAGCACCCGACTGAATTCTTTTCTTTGTACATTACACCCACAAGAATCATAAACTCTGAGTCTTCTCAAAACCTGGACATGAATCAATAAGGTCCAAATATAACACGCATTCCTTAAATCCTTTGCTCGAATTACCCATGATGTTTTTCTTTCCTTAGCCATAATAACCCACCAATACACTGATGACCAAAGACCACACAGGCGGACAACTACATGATCCAACCATAGACGGTTGTGCTCCCCCACTTAGCTTGAAGCTACAATCTCATAACCCTCCAAGATCCCTCGTACCCAATTACCATGATCTCGCACAATCAACTCACCAAGTTTCTCGAAATCTTTTTGTTAAACATTTCATGAACATTTTGAATCACTAGCCACATTCACATATTCGAACTCTTACCGGATAGCCAGTAGAATTCTTTGTAGAAGCTTCATCAACACCAAACAACCACTAACCTGCTCACAGGAGATAACCCACCTGTGGAAATTCCATGCCGACATCCTCCAACAATGCTGCACTAGGTGCAATTACTATGAAATCAGTAAACCCTCATGAGCCCGTGCCCACTCACCAGTTCTACAAGTCCGTTCACTCCCCATTGAAATCAAGTAAAAGCGCGACAATACATTCCAATCCGAAGTCATGTTGCATTCCCCTTCATATCAAGAAAACTCCTTTTTGTCGTATCCAATCTTCCTTAGTATAGTAGCCAACATTCCACATTAAGTCCATAGACTTAGTCACTGTCCACCATGAATCCCAAATCACTCTAAACTTTTCTCAAGTCATGTGGCTATCCTACCACATAATCCATATGCTACTCCGTCACTCCCACTTTGGCTAAACCATTTTCTTTAAGTAAATTCTCGACATCTTCTTTTCATACTTGACCTATTAGTAATTCAACCATTGCGAGACACCTCCCTCCATGTCCTTCCTCATTCTTCGCTGCCCAAATGTTGCCTCAAATCAAATCCATACCTGTAGCACCGGAACCAGTGAATTTATATCAACTCTAAACCTCCTAGAAGATCATCTTTCTCGAGCCATCAATATTAGAAACACCAATTCGATTCTAAACCGCTGCATACCGCTATCGCTGACGACAACTTCCCCAACGTCCTTTCACAATACACTGTCCCAAAGGAGAATTGTAGAAGACCCTAACACCGGCAAACTTAATACATTAAAACAAGGACAACGATGCTACATCAAAGATAAAATTCCTCCACGCTCGAAAATACTAAGTCTCGTTACTCCACCAACCCAAACCTGAACATTCATAATCCGATTGCCTTTCCTTTGCTGGAAATAATCGCTTAACCTCTAAATCATGTGCTGAGAAATCCTCATTTCAAGTCATTCACTGCCTCGACACATAAACAAACACCCTACCATTACACCAACATTGTTTGATAACAACGTCTAAACATCATAGCAAAATACACGTAGCCTCGACCGCTTCAAAAATACATCTGCTGAGCTGAAATGATAGAACATCCTTCCGCAAGAAGACGATAATAACTTGCTCGAATGAGCAGGGAGAAACATCTTGCTCCACGTCGGTAGTACCACTGCAACTCCTCGGAGACCAATTGACACGTGTGCTCAACACCATACAAGAATGAATAGGAAGGAAATAAAGGCATAAGCCTCGAAGGAGTCAAATCACATGATGAAGAATCAAGAAGGGAAGTGCTCCTAATAGCCCTGTAGCCTCTCGAAGATAAGTACAGACATTTTCGTACCTATCTGCAAGACTCTAGTAGACTTTCTCATGACTCGAGACCCAAGTGAACCTAATGCTCTGATAGCTGTCACGACCCAAAATCCACTATAGGTCGTGATGGTGCCTAACGCCGCCGTCAGCAAGCCAACTATGTTTGATCCACTTATGTACTCATTTTTATTCCTTTTAAATCATAATTTCCATTAATAAATAGTACAAAATAGAATTTATAGGGTGAAACAATGGTAATTACGTGAACTACCATACTAAACATCCAGTAGGAACCCTCAAAACTCGGTGTCACAAGTGCATGAGCATTAACTAAAAAAAATGATAAAATACAATATTTGTTTGGAGTACAAATTAGATAGGAGAATGTAAATAACTCTGATGGAGACTCTGTTTGTTGCAGACTCATAACATGGGATGCAGCTCACCTAAGTACCAACAATAGCCGCGCCTTTGCGCCCACAAGACCACTAGACATATATGCACCTGCACAAAATGTACAGCAAGTGTAGCATGAGTAAATAAATCAACACATACCCAGTAAGTATCTAGTCTAACCTCGAAGAACTAGCGACAAGGGGTCATCTTCGACACTTACTATGGGCTAACAATAATGTGCTGATATTATAATTAAGCATGTATTATATAAATACAGCTGAAAACTCAATAACAAGAAATAAACAAACAATTCTTTCCTGAATAAGTAAATCCAAAAATTTTCCATTATTTAACAAATTTTATCTCTCAATCCAGTGAAACAATATCAATTATAATTGGACTCCAAGAATTATTACTCACAAATTATGCAGAGGTCGTACGACCCGATCCAACATACAAATATATAAATTGTGCACTGCCGAGGGTCGAGTGACATAAACTATAGATGCATCTATCTGCTACTGACGTGTTCGTCCCACTCCACAAGAAGAGAAAAATACATTAAAACAATCGATTCAAGATTTATTAAGAGGCTAATATCCAAAGAAATACAAACTATCATTAATGGTCAAGTGACCTGTCCAAAACTCAATTAAATGAAGTTTAACCATTTACCATTCCTATATCAAGTTCCAATATGAGTTAAGCAATTGAATTAACAAGTAGGATGCAATCATCACAAGTATAACATGATTTGGATCCTGGACTACTCGGACATAAGAATAATTAGTAGCTGCGTACGGACTCTCATCACCTCATGCGTATGTAGCCCCCAAAAATATAAGCACATATTAAATTCACCTACGGGGTTAATTCCCTCTTACAAGGTTAAAAAAGAGACTTACCTCACTTCGGAGTTTCATAACCATCTCTAAAGCCTCTCCAACACCTCAAACTGATGCCCGTCTCTCCAAAACTAGTCAAACAATGTACAAATCCATAAGAATATACTCTAATACTCGTAACGAATCAATTTAAGCAAATTCCCAACTCCGCTCAGAAAGTCGATAAGGCAACTCTCTATCCCACGTGCCCGTATTCCAAATAATTTCGAAGATAACCATTACCCATAACATTACAAACTCAAAGATATAATTTATTATCAACATAGACAAATCAAAGGATGATTATAACATTGACATTTTTTCCCTACGAACGGACCAAAATCTGCAGCAGAGGTTTCCGGACAGCAGACAGGTTCACCGTTGATAGGAGGACTGATCACGGTCGGAACAATCAATCACTGCAGGATAAAGAAGTGTTAGGGTCGCGTGATCCTTCTTACCCCAAGTTATCGGAATACAACTTCAATGTCAGTATAGTGGAGTTGGTATCGTCCATGAGAAACATCAAAGAAGCATGTTTCCCGAAATCAATGAGATATGATCCCAGTCGGAGGGATCCCAATTTGTGGTGTGAATACCACATGATGAATGGCCACCGGACAAGGAGTATCGACACCTCCGAGAAGAAGTGGCAACATTATTGAAGAATGGTCACCTCAGAGAGTTCTTGAGTGACTGATCTAAGCACAATTATGGTCGTAACCGAGATAACATGGAATCCTCAAAAGCAAGAGAATATCCCCCGATGTAACGAACCGGGCGGTTGTTTTGAGAGTCTTAGCCCCGATCCCCTATTTACTACTTCCACCGTATCTTTTTCGCTTATGTGACTTGTCAGGAGGTTTTGCTTGTGGTTTCAGATTGATTTGGGATACTTAGCCTCTAAAACGGAAGCTTAAGTTCTAGGATTTTGACCATAAATAGAACTATGTGAAGACGGCTCCGGAATGGGGTTTTGTCAGTTCCGTTAGCGCCACTGGGAGATTTTGGATTAGGAACGTGCCCGGATTGTGTTTTTGAAGTCTGTAGCTGAATTAGGCTTGAAATGGCAAAAGTTGAATTTTTGAGAAGTTTGACCAGAAGTGGATTTTTAATATCGGGGTCGAAAGTGTTTCCGAATGTTTGAGTAGGTCCTTAATGTCAATTATGACTTGTGTGCAAAATTTGAGGTCAATCGGACGTGTTTTGATAGGTTTCGAGGTTGTATGTAGAAGTTTGAAGTTCTAAAGTTCATTAAGCTTGAATTGGGGTGTGATTCGTGTTTTTAGCGTTGTTTGATGTGATTTGAAGGCTCGACTAAGTTCGTATGAAAATTTAGGACTTGTTGATATATTTGGTTGAGGTCCCGAGGGCCTCAAGTGAATTCCGGGTGGTTAACGGACCAAATTGGGAGTTGGAAGAATTGCTGAAGCACTGTTGTCTTGTGTCACCGCACGGTGGGGTTGGCCGCAGGTGCGGACTCACATAAGCGAGCGTGTGACCATAGGTGCGAGGCAGGCTTGGACCAACTGGGGGCGCATGTGAAAAAGGAGAGCATATGCAGATGCGGAGATGTGACCACAATATCATAAAGGGTCGGCCTGGGGCAGGGTCGTTGAAGCGGAAGGTCCTCAACAAAAACAGGTCCGCAGGTGCGAACGGGTCCGCAGAAGCGGAATTTTGTCTTTAAGTGGAATCCGCACCTGCGATGGAACTTCCGCATGTGCAGCATCGCAGATGCGACTGGAAGCCCCCAAAAGAGAAATCGATGGGCAAAAAAGCCTAAGTTCGAGGGTTTTATCCTATTTTCATTTTGGGACTTTGAGAGCTCGTATTTGGGAGATTATTTGCAGGATTTTCAGAGGAAGCTATTAGATAACGATTTTTAACTCATTTATGGTTATATTCCACTAATCTATAGTTGATTTCATCATTTAATTAAGGATTTGGGTGGAGAAATTTGGGGGGAAAGTTGGAAAGTTCTTCAACCAAAACTTTTAGTTTAGGTCGGGATTTTTATATCGGAATTGAGTAGCTTTGGTACGAGTGAACTTGTGGTTAAATGGATGTTTGTATTTTATGACTTTTACCCGATTCCGAGACGTGGGCTCGGGTCAAAATTTTGGGGCGATTTTCAAAACTCTTGTTAAAGTCTTGATTTCATTAATTAGATTAGTCTATTATAGTTGTATTTATGGTATGTAATTATTTTTGGCTAGATAGGCCATTAAGAGTCAGATAATCGAGGAAAATGCATTCTTATTGATTGATTGAGCTTGGTTCGAGGTAAGTGGCTTGCCTAACCTTGTGTGGGGAAATCCCCTTAGGATTTGGTACTGTTGTGATACTTCTTTGATATTTGAGCATCGTGTACGTGAGGTGAAGAGTGCGCACACAGGCTAATTATTGTAAAACCAGATTTTTTTTCACTGAGTAGTATCCTGTTACATCTTAATTGAGTTATACCAGCATGTGTAGTTATCATGTTTAGTCTAATTTCGCATGTCTTCATGTCTTAAATGCTTATGTGAAATTTGTGCAGCATGTTTAGTTGAATTCCTGCCTTTACTTGATTTGTATCAACCTTAGCTGTAGAATTCTTATTGTTAATTGCTCTTTCCACCGATTTGAGTTATGTGTTTACTTTTGGGATTATGAGGTGGTACCTCGAGAGATCCCCTTGCATATTTACTTTTGGGGCTACGAGGCGATACCTCGAGAGATCCCCCTGCACATTTACTTTTGAGACTACGAGGTGCTACCTCGGGAGCCTTGCATATTCACTTTTGGGACTACGAGATGGTATCTCGGGAGATGCCTTGTTGAGTATATACTTTTGGGACTACGAGAAGGTATCTCGAGAGCGCCCTTTTTTTTATCTCATTGCCCTGTGTTGTTATTTCTGTGTGAATTCTTTCTATTAAATTCTCAGTTTTTGTTCATGTTATTATTTCTTCTATCTTATTATTATATCCCAGTAGGTCCCAGACCTGACCTCGTCACTACTCTACCGAGGTTAGGCTTGGCACTTATTGGGTATTGTTGTGGTGTACTCGTGATAATCTTATGCTCATGTTTTGTGTGTGATGATAGGCTATAATTACGTATTTTAGTCGCTTATTACACTCTAATTTACTGCACTTTAATTAGGTTTGAGCTTTAATTGCTAGTGTTTTGCACTAATTGTGGGTTTTATGCCATGTAGGAGTGATTCCGAGCTATGTAGATGTTATGGAATAAATTCAAGTGATTTGTAGATTTTAGTTCTGAGTAAAATCCCAAGTAATTAAGCCGGGATCGTGTTCGGGGATCAACGGATAATAGTTAAGAACGAACGAAGAATCGAATAGGCATATTGCATACTGTCTAGTAAAATGAACTTAACTTTTCTCTCAGAACTCCATTTGGGCTCCACAATATATTGTTGGAAATATAATTCAAATTTCTACAACTTTCATGTTTTATATTTTTCCAAATTTTAAACAGAAAAGGGTGAAACATGCGCGACAAGTGCGCGGCCGTGCACTGACCGGGAAATGGGTCCTTTTTCGCATAGGAGAAGGTATAATTGTTTGGGCCCGACCCTTCTTGGTATATATACATGGAAAATTGGTATTTTGAGTACTATTTACACACTTTGGACCTAAGGAGGCAAGAACACACAAGGAACAAGGCGGAGAATATTTCTACGAGTTTTTCACTTTCTTCTCCCTATTTTCATTATTGGTTATGAATTTTAGTATTGTACTTTTACATACTATTATGAGTAAGTAATTTGTAATCTAGGTTTTTGATGGAAACTTTTGGAGGATGGATTCTTGTTATGTTTTAATATAATTTAACCTTTGAATTTTTCTATTTTTTCTACTACGTGCTTATTTCAGTTGATTGAATGGCCATCGATTGACTGTGCATATTTATTATGTGTTGCTTGAGAAAGGATACATATTTAGGTGGTTGTTGAAAAACGCCACTCCTAACGTATGTGAGAAATAAATACAACGGGTTTAAAGTTAGGTTTAGAAATAACAAAGTCTTGACGTGGTCATAGTGAGCAGTTAGATAAAGACACTAGCGTAGTTCGAGGGAATATGCCTAGTAAATTGTTGTAGTTGCTCGAGATAGAATTACGGAACCTAAAGTGCTCATGATCAGTAGAGAATACATAGGTGAAATTTCAGGGAACATAGCGGGAAGGATTCCGACAATTGGGAAAATCATAACTCTAGACCTCCTTAATTTAGTCTCCAACCCTAAGTATCGTTAGTTGTTAATTTACTGCTTTAGTTTGTTAATCAATTAGTTAGATATAAGAATCTTAATATTTATAACTTAGGAATTCTTCGAGCTTGTCTTCTTAGTGATATTGAACAGTTCTAGAGAAACCTTAGTTCTCTGTGGGATTCGACTCCGGACTTTTAGACCGAATTATATTTGTAGCGACCGCTTATCCTTTTTAGGACTAGAGCTGGGCGTGATCAAATTTTGGCGCCGTTTCCGGGGTACTAACGGTGTAGCTGTAGGTGTACATATTGCTAGGTTTCAAGTTTGAACTTTTATTTTTATTTAGTGTATTTGATTTTTTTATTTTTGTTTTATTTGTTAATTTTAAAAAAAATGAAATCTTGGAATTATGAGAGTTTTGATGTTGGTAATTCTACTTTTAATCCTCCTTATGCATATTGTGGAGAAAACCACCCATGGAAATATTTTCAAAATATTCCCGAGAGCGAGTTATGTCCACCAACTCAATCTTATGTGTGGAATGAATGTGATATGTGTGGTGGTCAAGATGGTCATTTTCATGGTTGTGCTTATATTTCTTATCTTCCCCTAACCCCTTACTTTGACGGTTCTTCTTTTTATTGTGAAGTTAATAGGAATAAAGAATCCAGGTATGATGACCTGAAAGAGATCAAGGAGATGCTAAGGTGCCTTGTGGAACAACATAATGAGAAACAACTGCACATACAAGGGTAAGATGCTACTATTCGCAACCTGGAGGCACAAGTGAGTCAAATAGTTGAAGCATTTAATGCTCAACAAGCCAATAGTGACGATAGTAGTCAAGAAGGGTATGAATTAGACACTGAGCATAATCATAAGCTTGAAGCAAAACTTGGGGTCCAATTAGTAAGTTCAAAGTGGAGGCAAAAAGTGATCCGCGTCGTGTCACGACGTTAAATCAAGCGTTTGTTGGGAAGCAACCCATATTTACTTTTTATTTATTTATTTTATTTATTTATTTATTATTATTGTATTATTCTTGTAATGTCGATTTTTTATTTTTAGGAGCATGGAACGCAAAGTCATTGGAAGGATGCAATAGCAAACCAGATGGTTGGAACTAAGTGTGAGGTACCCGCATGAAGGACCAGGCCTGGGAGAAGGCTGAGTACCCCATTAGATGCTAGTGCTTCGGCCTTTGGCCTACCAGGGAGTTTATTTTACCCTCTTGTATGTATGGGTGTGCATTAGGGACAATTCGCAATTTTAAGTGTGCGGTGAGGAGATTATCTAGGTGATTTTCTATGATATTTTAGTTGTGTTAGTTTAATTGAATTATTTTATTTTATTTTTACAAAAATAGAAAAGATTGAACTTTTCCCGACGATGGATCTATTAGAAAATTTTCTTGAGGGATTTAAATCTAAAGGAAAAAGAAAAAAAAGATTTTCTTTTGTTAGGTAGTGTAGCAATTACCCCTTGATTTTTCTTTGTGCCGCAGTTTTTTTCCAAGGCTTTTGTTTGAACCGGGTGTAGCTAGTTTTATTTTTTTAGGAATCGGAGTCGTTGTGTTGTGTTTTGAATTGAAGCAATATCTCTTGAATTTGTTATGCCTTGAGAATAGTGAGTACTTTGGTTGTGACGCTTAGGCTCAGTTTTTGACTCGTGTATAAGTACCTCAAACCGTATAGTCTTAACTTTTCTTAACTGCTTTGACTAGAGTGTCTTGATGAGTCCAATCTTGAGTGAGTTATGTGCCATGTGTGTGTAAGGTTTTGTGTTATTCTATGCGTTGCATTTGATGTTTAGAACTTGCCCCGTGTGTTTGCAAAGCGAAATAGTAGTTTTGTTCAGTCTTGGAAGTGATATAGGAGTTTCTTTGTTGAGCCAGATATGTATATTTTACCTGCCTAGTTGTTATGTATCGTAGTTAACCCCTTTGAGCCTGTAATCCTGTTACTTTGGCAACCACATTATAAGCCTTACCCATTTGTTTTAATTAACTATCTATTTGAACCTTCTAACCTCTCATGAGCACTTGAATTGTTATGAACTGTGTAAAAGTTAAAGTGTGGGGTGGTTGGTTTGGCTTTTGAGTGGAACTAATAAAATAAGGAGAAAGGTGCACTATTTTGAAAAAGTAAGAACCAGTTGAATTTTTTAAAAAAAAGGAAAAAATAGTTGTATTGCTGTAAAAACGATATATTTCTTGGTAAGTGGTGACTCTTGATGTAATTGTGCTTAACGAAGTATAAGGTAATATACATTAATGTGAAGGTGGAGTTTGGTTTGACATAAGTATGGGGTTTGAATGTTAAAGTATATGTATTAAAGTGCTTAGGGAGGTGTAGTCACTCTTATATATAAATATATCCTACCCATCCCGCAGCCTACATTACAACCAAATAAAGTCCTACTTGATCCTAGAGTGAATGAGCTCGATTAGTAGAGTAGTACACTACGGGAAATCCTATGGTGCATCTTTTTTGGCATATGAATGTTATTTCTGAGATTGAATGAATTCTTTCTATCTTGAGTTCCTAGTGTTCTTAAAGATTATTGTGTGGAACTACTCTCTTTTGTTGTGTGAGGGCACTTGATTCATGAAGGAAAGGTAATGTCAGTGACCTCTGTGTTAAAGTAAGTGGGTGAGCTGTGAATAATGGGTGGTACTTGTAAGTCAAATCTTGAGGTGAAGATGTTACGCTTTTGTGCTTAGTCTATTTTAAGTATTCTTGGTGTGATGAGTTAGGAGAATTGTATAAAAATTTCATGTCTATATAAAGTGTTGTTTGATTACTCGAGGACGAGAAATGGTTTAAGTGTGGGGTGTTGATGATAGGCTATAATTACGTCTTTTAGTCGCTTATTACACTCTAATTTACTGCACTTTAATTGAGTTTGAGCTTTAATCACTAATGTTTCGCACTAATTGTGTGTTTTATGTCTTGTATGAGTGATTCTGAGCTATGCAGATGTTATGGAATGAATTCAAGTGATTTGGAGCTTTGAAGTCTGAGTAAAATCCCAAGGAATTAAGTCGGGATCGTGTTCGGGGATCAACAGATGATAGTTAAGAACGAACGAAGAATCGAGTAGGTATATTGCACACTGTCTAGTAAAATGCACATAACTTTTCTCTAAGAAATCCATTTTGGCTCCACAATATATGGAAAATCTAATTCAAAGGGATACAACTTTCATGTTTTACATTTTCCTAAATTTTAAACAAAACAGGGTGAACAATGCGTGATAAGTGCCTATTTATTATGTGTTCCTTGAGAAAGGATACATATTTAGGTGGTTGTTTAACAACGTCACTCCTAACGTATGTGAGAAAATAATACAGCGGATTTAAAGGTAGGTTTAGAAATAACAAAACCTTGACGTGGTCATAATGAGCGGTTAGATAAAACCAACTAGCGTAGTTCGAGAGAATATGCCTAGTAAATTGTTGTAGTTGCTCGAGAGAGAATTACGGCACCTAAAGTGCTCATGATCATTAGATAATACATAGGCGAAATTGCATGGAACATAGCGGGAAGGATTCCGAAATTGGGGAAATCATAACTCTAGACCTCCTTAATTTAGTCTCCGACCCTAAGTATCTTTAATTTTTAATTTATTGCTTTAGTTTGTTAGTAAATTAGTTAGATATAAGAATATTAATATTTATAACTTAGGAGTTGTTCGAGTTTGTCTTCTTAGTGATACTGAACAGTTATAGCGAAACCTTAGTTCTTTGTGGGATTCGACTCGACTTTTAGACCGGATTATATTTGCAGCGACTGCTTATCCTTTTTAGGACTAGAGTTGGGCGTGATTAGTGTGCAGATTCAAGTACTTTGTATCAGCCTCGTTATCAGTGTGCATCGAGACTTTGGAGACTTCAATGTATTTTTCCCGCGTCTGGAGACCTCGGAGTCCCCCTCTATTACCTCATATGTCGTTTACCTTTTTCCTTATTTTCTTAGACACTGGTGTATAGAGATACTAGTTTTCTTCTGTAGCTTGTGACTTATGATTTTTCAGGTATTGGGAACTCAGTGTATACTCTAGTGTTGGGTTATTTGTACAAGTCGAGCGCCATTTTATCATTTTTATAGTTAACTGTTTCAGTCTAGTTGGTAAATTCTATTTTCATTTCTGTTATTTCGCAATTTATTAGGCTTACCTAGTCGTAAAAACTAGGTGTCGTCACGATGTTTTACGGAGGGAACGAGATTAACGGGGTCCCCTTTTCAGCAGCAAAGAAGATGAAAAAATAAATAATGCATAGCAAAAGGCTTCGGGAAGACGATCTCACTTTTACGGAGGAGGACGCGGATGGGTTGCTTCTACGCCACAACAACGCACTGGTAATTTCTTTAAATATGCTAGATTTTAAAATTAAACGTGTTCTAGTGGATCCAGGAATTTCGGCTAATATCATACAATGGAGAGTATTGGAGAAAGCTAAACTCACCGGAAGCATTATTCTGGCCACAAAGCTCCTTGTCGGATTCAACCTCGCAAGTGTGACAACCCGGGGAGAAATTTTTATTACTCACAAACACTGAAGGAGTAATGAAAACAACTCTTTTCGAAGTGGTAGATGGTTATGTGGGATACAACATTATTCTTGGAAGGCCATGGTTGCACGAGATGAAAGTCGTACCATCAATGTATCATCAATTGTTGAAATTTCCAACGCCCGAAGGAATTCAGCAGATAACGGGTGATCAACTGACAACAAGGGAGATGAATGCAATTTTGGTCTCCAGTAGCAAGGGAAAGGAACACGTGGCATAGCAATTACAGGACTGGCACCTACTCTCAAACTAGATGAAGTTAGCCTGGGGGCAGAGGCATCGAAATATTATCAAGTGCCTGGGTATTTCCAAGTTCTAGAAGAGATCGATGCAACGAAGTCCATAGCGGAAGAGTTGGAGCAAGTGGCGTTGTTCGAAGAATTCCTAGAAAGGAAATTCCACTTGGGGACAGGACTGCACCCAGAACTCAGGTATGACTTTATTAAATTCCTTAAATCTAACGTCTATTGTTTTGCATGATCACATGAGGATATGACAGGCATACCGACAGAGTTAGTCGTACACAAGTTAAGCTTGGATTCCAACATACCTCCGGTAAGAATAAAGAAAAGTCTGATTTCCAAAGCAAGAAATAAATTCGTCAAAGAAGAGGTAACCCGCTTGCTTAATATTGATTTGATCCGAGAAGTAAGATATCTAGACTGGCTAGCCAATGTAGTAGTAGTTCCTAAGAAGAACAATAAGTTTCGCATGTGTGTAGATTATAAATATCTTGACAAGGCGTGCCCAAAGACTCGTTCCCACTGTCAAACATCGATCAAAGGATTGATGCCAACGCCTAATGAGTTTCCTCGATGCTTATTACAGGTGAAACCATATTAAGATAAACCTGGAGGATCAGGAAAAAACTTCGTTTATAACGAATTTCAGTATATATTGCTACAATGTGATGCCCTTTGTGTTGAAAAATGCTGGAGCCACTTATCAACAGCTCGTGAACAAGATGTTTTAAAATAAAATAGGAAAAACTATGGAAGTTTATATAGACAATATTCTCATTAAGTCTTTCTAAGATGTTTGAAAATAAAATAGGAAAAACTATGGAAGTTTATATAGACAATATTCTCATTAAGTTTTTCTATGCAGGTTAGGCGTCAAATCTAGTAAGAGTTTGGGATTTCTAGTAGCACAAAGGGAAATTGAGGTAAACCCCGATAAGATCAAGGCCATAGAAGACATCCCCAACCAACTATCAAACGTGAAGAAAGTCTAAAGGCTTACGAGGAGATTGGCAGCTTTGAGCAGGTTGATTTCCCGGTCATCAGAAAAGTGTCATCGTTTCTTCGCCCTGCATAAAAAGAAAAATAATTTGGAATAGACCCTGGAGTACCAGCAGGCTTTGAGGGATTTAAAGAAATACTTTTCAAGTCCTCCATTTCCTTCAAAACAAAAAGAAGGTGAAACGATGCTGGTTTATCTCGCGGTCTCGAAGTTCGGTAAGTGCGGTTTTAGTCCGAGAGAACGAAGGTATGCAATCTCCCATTTATTATGTTAGTAAAATTTTAAAGGGAGCAAAAACTTGTTACCCACATTTGGAGAAACTAGTGTTCGCTCTCATAGTCGTCGCTCGGAAGTTGCGGCCCTACTTCCATTGCCACCAATAGTTGTGGTGACTACTTTCCCTTTGCTGCACATTCTCCATAAACCCGAGCTCTCGGGAAGATTGGCCAAATGGGCCGTCAAAATGAGTGAACTTGGCATGGAATATAAACCAAGGAGTGCAATTAAGTCGCAAGTCTAGGCTGACTTCGTGGTCGATTTCGGTCCGGGATTATTGCCTTTGGAAACCAAGGAGGCAGTAATGGTGTCAGAATCGACATCAGGGGTTTGGACCTTATTTACGGATGGAGCTTCCAACGTAAAAGGGTCCGGGATCGGTATATTCTTAATCACGCCTTTGGGAGAAACCCTAAGGCAGTCCATCAGGACAATCTATTTAACTAACAATGAAGCAGAGTATGAAGCTCTTATTGTAGGGCTCGAATTAGCTCAGGTACTTGACTCTGAGGTCATCAAAATCAAATTTGACTCACATCTGGTGCTAAATCAGGTCTACGGGATCTCCGAGACCAAAGATGAGTGCATACAAAAATACGTTGTTAAGGATCAGGCTCTGTTGGCGCGATTCCGGGAGTGGTCAATTAGTCATATCCCAAGGGAAGATAATGCAGAAGCAGACACATTGGAAAACCTAATATCATCGACAAAAATAAAGGGATCGGAGTCTAGAACGAAAGCATAACTGATGAACTCAGTCCTGGATAAAGATAGTTACTGTGAGGTAAATTCAACTAGTCTGGTCTGGGACCGTAGGAATGAAATCATCAACTATATCGAACACGGGAAGCTACCTGAAGACCCAAAGTATCTGGACACTATGCGCCAAATCAGAGCGATATAGCTTCAAGAGAGGCCAATTGTATAGAAAATCTTTTCAAGCCCGTAGGCTCGATGCTTAGGGGCATCCGAAGCTAACTATGTCATGAGAGAGGTTCACGAAGGGATATGCGGCAACCACTCGGGCGCAAATTCCTTAGTGCTGAAGTTGGTAAGGGTAGGATATTATTGGCCCATCATGGAAAAAGACGCCAAAAACTTCGTACAAAATGTGATAAGTGTCAACGCTATGCACCACTGGTGCATCAACCTACAGAACCCTTACATTCGGTTCTGTACCCGTGGTCGTTCATGAAATGGGAGATGGACATCGTCGGACCACTGCCACCGGCTCCCAAAAAGGTAAGATTTCTTTTAATTTTGACCGACTATTTTTCTATGTGGGTGGAAGCATGTCCTTATTAGAAGATCGGAGAACACAAAGTGGTGGATTTATTGTGGGAAAATATAAATTGCAGGTTCAGAATACCAAAAGAGACATCATGTGACAATGGGCCATAGTTTATCGGTGCAAAATTACAAAGTTCCTCCAAGACTGAAAAATAAAGAGGATCAAATCTTCACTCTATCATCCGAGCACAAACGGTCAAGCGTAGTCGACGAAAAAAATGATTATTCAAAACCTCAAGAAAAGGTTGGAAGCGGCTAAGGGTAACTGGCCCGAAGAATTACCCTGAGTTTTATGGGTATACCGAACTACGTCTAAGTCGAGCACAGGGAAAACCTCTTTTTCCCTTATGTACGATGTAGAAGATTTAATCCCAGTGGAAGTAGGGGAACCCACCTTGAGATATTTCCAGGCAAATGAAGAATCGAACAACGAAGCAATGTTAGTCAACTTGGAATTGCTCGATGAACGCAGGGACTTGGTGCATATAAGAATGGTAGCTCAAAAGCAGAGAATGGAGCGGTATTATAATCGAAGAGCCAACCTCCATTATTTCAAAATAGAAGACTTGGTCCTAAGGAAGGTAAATCAAAACACCCGGAAGCTCAACGCGAGGAAGCTAGGTCAAACATGGGAAGTCCCCAAGCGGGTTTCAGCTATCACGGGGAAAGGTTCATACGAGTTGGAAAACATAAATGGAGAAAAGTTTCCCAGCAATTGGAACGTGTCATACCTCAAAAGATATTATTGCTGATGAACATTATCCTATCAGAAAGTATGTGCTACACACTTTTTCCCTTCGTTCAGTTTTTGTCCCAATTGGGTTTTTCTTCCAAGTTTTTTAACGAGGTACCAATAGAAAGCATACTACAAAGACAACAACAATAATAACTTTAATAGCAAGGCACACAAGAAAAATCCACTCGGGGATAGTTAGATAATGATTTGCTCTATAGCAAATTCCCACAGGGAAGTTAAGTTTGCTATTAAGAAAACTGATGGTTATTTGATGGTTCACAAGCTCAAACCACTAGAGGGTTGTTAGATAGTCCTTCACTCGATAGCATAAATAACTAAGGGGAAGTAAAGTTTGTTACCAAAATAAGGATTATCTAGCAATGCATTAGTGGAATCTTCGAAAATACAAGACTTCCAATGTTCTAATTTGCACTCTTCGCATCCGAACACTGGGGAGAATGATATGAGGATACATCAACAATGACTGCCATGTCGACCAGGAAATGAAAAATCGTAAATATAGTTGTATCATCGGGTCTGGGACTGTGTGACCAATCCCANTAAAGTACGTTACCAAAATAAGGATTATCTAGCAATGCATTAGTGGAATCTTCAAAAATACAAGAATTCCAATGTTCTAATTTGCACTCTTAGCATCCGAACACTGGGGAGAATGATATGAGGATACATCAACAATGACTGCCACGTCAACCAGGAAACAAAAAATCGGAAATATAATTGTATCATCGGGACTGGGACTGCGCGACCAGCCCCGTAGAAACAAGTTCTACAAGTTAGCCACAAGTAATGGCAATTTCTTTTCAGCATAGCAAATGCTTATGTACTTTTTGAATATAGAAGGAATAAAATGAAATCCTTTTGTTTTTATCTTGTTTCTTGTTTGACCGATGAATTAACTTTGTAATTTGAAAATTAAACAAGTACTTCAAATGCTAGTGTCGTAATGAACAGGAGACGTCCTCTTCAGGAGCACAGTAAACATAAAAGGACCCTCTTTTGTAAAACCCTCACATTAAAGGGTTGCTTCCGGAAGAATTTATCCCCATAATCAAAATGCCTTCAGGGAAAGATACACCCAAAGTCGTGTAAGAAAGGACGCAAAAAGTAAACTTGCGCAAATACTTATCAAAGCCCTCACGAAAAAGGGTTGATGCCTAGAGCCAAAAATGCTTTCACGGAGAATACACCCAAGGCTTCACATAGCAAGACGCAAAACAGAAAAGCTTGCACAAAATTCATAAGCAAAAGAAAAAATTGAAAAGATTAAAGACTTGTATGAATATTAAAACTAACGGAAGACTAAAACAATACTTGAGCAAAAGATGTTTTTATTTACAAAAACATGTCAAAACGGCACAACTACAAGAATTGGAAAAAGACAAGAAAAGCTAACCTGTAGTATCTCCAGAACCAGGAGGAAGATAAGTGTCCGCGCCCCCAAGAGAAGTAGAGTGGCCCACTGACGGCTTAATATTTTGACCAGTTTGGCCTTCAGCATCATCATCCTCTGATTCTTCTTCAGTTCCCGAGAACTCGGAACCGTAACCACAAGGACCAGGTGCATCAGACCTCGTTAGGAATCGACTTTTAGTAGCCAACTCAAGCTCACGGGCCTTAGTAATCTCGGCATCAAAATCAATGACTCCAGGTTTGGCCTCTTCCACGGTTTTTCTCAACAACGAGGGAAGTCACGCGGTGCTTAAGTTCTTCTTTGAGTTGGGTTACCTCAGCAGAAAGGTTTTCCCGAGTGGACATAGCAGATTTGAGGCTAACATCAAGATCACGGACAGTTGAACTAAAAACCCTATTATGCTGGATAGTTTTCCTTTACTTCTATTCCAGTTGGGCGTGTTTCGTCCTGTAGCAGCAAGCTCTTCAATTTTGGAGTTCAAGGTTGCCTCTAAGTTGATCACTCTTTCAGCGGAGGCAGCCTCGCCTTCAGTTGCAGCAAGACCGGCGTTATGGATTCCAAACCATTTGGACCTGGCTTCGTCAAATCTAACCCTCAGTAGGCCAATTTCTTGTCTAAGGGTTACCACTTCTTGCTCGCTTCGCCGCAAAAGCCTCCAATATAACAGCCTTAGTAGCTTTGGCTTCCAGTTTCGAAAGGCGAGGGACATGTTGCTCTTGCTATGCCAAAAGATGATCCCGTGCAGAGGTTATCTCTTCTTTTTTCATGAATCAACCTCTGAAGGCCCTCGGAAGCAAGAAAGTTGGCCAACAAAGTAAGAAGGGCAAAATTCAGGATATGTACCTTAAAATAGAAGGAGAAATAAAGGAAGAAAGGAATGTACCTCTGCAGCATTGTACATGGCATTGTTCAGCAAACACTCTCCCGAGAGTGCCTGAATCTTTTCTCAGTCTTTCTATGAAGACAAATGTATACGGCCAAAATCGGAGGAGTCTGATTTCGAAGTCTATGCTATGTTTCGAGCCCGAGCTCATGTTCGAGATAAATTTCAAGTTCGATCTTGGAATGTGCACTTTGAGAAAGCACATCGAAGGCATGTCACGGCCTACCTCGAGGCAGTGCAAAATCGATGACAGTCAAGAAAAAGCGGGAATTTCCCAAGGACACATGGTTTGGACAGATAATATTTGTAAGAGATAGTACAAATCCGTACTAGGCCGTTATACAGCTGTGCCAATAGTATTATTTGTCATAATTAGACATGCACCATATTAGGGTTTTCCCCTTTAACCAATTATTTTGTAAGAATCATCATATCATTCACTACTATAGAATATTCTACTCTACTTTTCTCATTTGTGTGCTCAAGTTTATTCTTCAACTTTATTGCTCTTCATTTATTGTGCATACATTATTGTTACTAAGCTAGCCTCGAGGCCCTGAAACCACCAAGTTCGAGGCCCTCGTTCCTTTAGCAACACTGGTTCGACTATCACATTCTTCGTACTTACACTTGTCATTTCTTGATTATTAACTAGTATTGGAATAAATCCCATATTTTTAGAACCACAAATCAAGTATAATTGTTAAAACCATCTTCGAGGTAAACAGTTTGGCGCCCACCATGGGGCTAAAGATAATAGTGATTATTTCGGTGCTAGTTTTCTGTTAACATACGTTATTCTTCACACTTTTTCTTGTCCAAAGATTCTTTGATTACATGTTAAAATATGTCTAACTCAACGAACGCATATGGAAACGACGGTCTCGGGTTCCATGGAGAAAATAGTGCAACAGCTTCAGGGGCCGGTGTGCCACCGATAAACCCTGAGGTAGCACCAGCACCAAACCCTGTCGACGTAGGTTCACACATTGCTTTGCACGTCGATTTGGGTGCTGATATTGAAGGAAGTGTATGTAGAGGAGACCAACCTGACATACAAAGAACGCATACTCGAGAAGAAAGAGAAGCCAGCCTACAAGTAATCATTGAAATCTTGCAAGCACAACAAGTTTCTATCTCTCAGTTGCAAAATCAGCAAAAGACTCCGGGAATAGCAGGACCAAAAACAGCTCCTCGAGTTGAGCCTGCACCAAAAAGATCAAGCAATAATGGGTCAGGAACTGACCCCACCGTCATGAGGATTCTTGAGGAACTCACTAAAAGGGTCGAGTCAGGAGAAAAGAAGATAGAAGATAACAACAAGAAAGTAGAAACCTACAACTCGAGGGTCAACCAGATCTCGGGAGCACCTCCAGTATTGAAGAGACTGGATTCGAAGAAGTTCATGCAGAAACCATTCCCACCAAGTGTGGCTCCGAATCCCATTCTGAGGAAGTTCAGGATGCCTGACATCCCAAAATACAACAGGACCAGATATCCCAATGAGCATATTACCCCATATACTTGTGGTATAAAAGGAAATGATTTAAAGGACGACGAGATTGAGTATGTCTTGTTGAAGAAATTTGGAGAAAGCTTGTCCAAAGGGGCTATGATGTGGTACCATAACCTACCCCCAAGCTCGATAGATTCATTTTCCATGTTGGCTGACTCATTTGTAAAGGCACATGCTGGTGCCATAAAGATCGCTACAAGGAAGTCTGATTTCTTCAAAATCAAACACAGAGACAACGAGATGCTAAGGGAATTCGTATCCCGCTTTCAGATGGAGCGAATGGAATTATCACCAGCCTCTGATGACTGGGTCGTGCAAGACTTCACTCAAGGTGTGAATGAACGAAACTCAATAGCTTTGAAGCAGCTGAAGCAAAACATGATCGAGTATCCCGCAGTAACTTGGGCGGATGTTCACAACAGGTATCAATCAAAAATCAGGGTCGAGGACGACCAATTGGAAGCCCCCTCGGGCTCGGTGTATCCAAAAAGGCTATTAGCAAAGCAATCCAGAAATGCAGAAAGGGAGTCGAGGCTGAATAAACAGAGATACCAACCATATGTCGAAGACCGGAGAAACGCTTTGATGCGTAATATACCTCGAAATGATGGAAGGGTGGATCGAGGCTAGAGCTTCCCGGGACTCATGAGGAAAACCAGGTTCGACATGCACTCGGGACCGTTGGAGGTACCCCGATAGTCAGAATACCACTTCAACATCGATGCCTAGGACACGTATCAGCCATAACCAATATTAGAGACATAAGATGGCCCAAGCCTATGCAATCAGATCCTTCCTAGAGGAACCCCAAATTAATGTGAAAATACCATGGCACTCACGGTCATAGGACCGAGGATTGCAGACAGCTTCGAGAGGAGGTGTCCCGATTGTTCCACGAAGGGCACCTTTGAGAGTTCCTCAGCGACCGGGCCAAGAATCATTTTAGAGAGAGATGTAAATGGGAAGAATGAACAAGAGGAGCCGCAACACGTCATTCATATGATCATCGGAGGAGTCGACGACCCACAGGGACCCATATTCAAACGAACAAAAGTATCCATCACAAGGGAGAAGCGATCTCGGGACTACATTCCCGAGGACACCCTCACATTCAGCAAGGAAGAGATCGAGGACTTATCTCAGCCTCATAATGATGCACTGTTAATCTCTATCCTTTTAAATAAAATTCAAGTTAAACGTGTGCTCGTGGATCCAGGTAGTTCAGCCAATATAATTAGGTCGAGGTCGTGGAGTAGCTCGGGTTGCTCGACCAAGTCATGCCCAACTCTTGAGTCCTGAATGGATTCAACATTGCAAGTGAAACAACAAAGGGGGAAATCATCCTCCCAGTCAACGTGGTCGGAACCACACAAGCCACCAAGTTTCATGTCATCGAAGGTGACATGAGGTACAACGCTTGACTTGAAAGGCCATGGATTCATAACATGAGGGCAGTGCCATCAAATCTTCTTCATATGATGAAGTTACCTATAAAGGATGGCGTGAAAACAGTATACGAAGAGCAGCATGCAGCTAAAGAGATGTTCGTAATACATGGTCTGGCACCGTTACCGATATCATCCACCTCGGATAAGTCGGAGGACGAACAGGTAGCCAAATAACAACCACAACCCATACCCTCGATTGAGCCCGAGGGATAGGTTGTCGAGGATGAAGAGAAATACTTCCTCACCCCTAGAACCTTCATTGCCCCCGAGGAGTCAGATGCAATGAAGTCCACGGTCGAAGAGCTCGAGCAGGACGTACTGATCAAACATCTTCCAAAGCGAAAGGTATACCTGGGAACGGGATTAACCCCCGAACTCAGGAAAAAACTCATTCAGTTTCTTATTAATAACATTTATTTCTTCGCTTGGTCCCACTTAGATATGACAGGGATCCCACCAGAGATAACCACTCATCGACTAAGTGTCGACCCCAGGTTCAAACTAGTAAAGCAAAAAATGAGACCTCAGTCCGAGGTAAAGCATGCATTCATCAAAGATGAGGTAACCAAACTTCTCAAAATAGGATCCATTAGGGAAGTAAAATACCCCGAATGGCTAGCTAACGAAGTAGTAGTCCCAAAAAAGGGAAATAAACTTAGAATGTGTGTAGATTACAAAGATTTGAACAAACCATGCCATGAAGATTCCTTCCCACTGCCAAACCTCGACCGTCTGATCGATGCTACATCTGGCCACGAGATCCTTACTTTTCTCGACGCCTACTCCGGGTACAATCAAATTCAAATGAACCCGGAGGACCAGGGAAAGACTTCGTTTATCACAAAGTATGGCACATATTGCTATAATGTAATTCTCTTCGAGCTAAAAATGCAAGAGCTACATACCAACGCCTAATTAATAAGATGTTCGAACATCAAATAGGCAAGTCTATGGAAGTTTACATTGATGACATGTTAGTTAAGACCCTGTGTGCAGAGGACCATTTGATTCATTTGCAGGCAACATTCGATATCCTAATAAGGTACAACACGAAGCTCAATAACGAGAAATGCGCCTTCGGAGTCGGATCGGGCAAATTTTTGGGCTTCATGGTGTCAAACAGGAGGATCGAGATTAATCTCGATAAAATCAAAGCCATCGAGGAGATCACCATGGTAAACAATGTGAAATCAGTACAGCGGCTGATCGGGAGGATAGCATCCTTAGGTCGATTTATCTCGAGGTCGTCGGATCAGAGTCATCACTTTTTCTCCCTTATCAAGAAGAAAAACAACTTCGAGTGGACTCCGGAATGCCAACAGGCCTTGGAAGAATTAAAACGATATCCTCAAGCCCACCTTTGATCCATACCCCGAAGGAGGATGAAGCATTATACTTGTATTTGGTCGTGTCCGAAGTAGCGGTAAGTGGCGTGTTGGCTCGGGAAGAACAAGGTACGTAGTTCCCTGTTTATTACATAAGTCGTGCCCTAGGAGATGCTGAAACCAGGTATCCGCACTTAGAAAAATTAGCTCTTGCATTAGTAAGTGCATCTAGGAAGTTGAAACCATACTTCCAGTGTCATCGCATATATGTGTTAACTACATTTCCACTTCGAAACATCTTGCATAAGCCCGAATTATCGTGCCGATTGGCCAAATGGGACATCGAACTTGGAGGGTATAATATCGTATATCACCTCGAACGGCTATCAAGTCTCAAATTTTGCCAGACTTCGTGGCCGGCTTTACGCCTGCCCTCGTTCCCGAAGTGGAAAAATACTCCTATTAAAAATGGGTGCATCATCGGGGTATGGACCCTCTTCACTGAAGGTGCCTCGAACGTGAAAGGGTCCGAGCTCGGTATAGTTCTAAAACCACCTATGGGCGGCATAATTAGACAATCCATAAAAACATCAAAATTGACTAACAATGAGGCCGAGTATGAGGCCATGATTTCAGGTCTCGAACTAGCCAAAGGCCTAGGAGCAGAGGTCATAGAAGCAAAATGTGTCTCTCTTATGGTTTAAACCAAGTAAACGGGAGCTTCGAGGTTCAAGAAGATAGGATGCAAAGGTACTTAGAAAAGCTTCAAGTGACATTGCATCGTTTCAAAGAATGGACCTTAGTCCACATACCTCGATAACAGAATAGTGAGGCCAATGCACTCGCAAACTTGGGATCCTCGGTTGAACAAGATGACATAGTCCCGGATACTGTCGTACAACTATCAAAGTCGGTGATCGAAGAAGGCCATGCAGAAATCAACTCAACGAGTCTAACATGGGATTGGAGAAACAAGTACATCGACTACTTGAAACATGGGAAGATCCCCACGGACCCAAAATAATCGAGGGCCCTTCGAACCAAAGCAACCCGATTTTCACTCGATGAGAATGGAACATTGTATAGGAGGACCTTCCACGGACCACTAGCAGTATGCTTGGGACTGGGGGACACCGACTATGTGCTACGAGAAATGCATGAAGGCACTTATGGAAACCACTCTGGTGTTGATTCTTTAGTTCGAAAGGTAATCAGAGCAGGGTATTACTGGGATAGCATGGAAAAGGACATTAAGAAATTTTTTTGAAGATGTGACAAGTGCCAAAGATTTGCACCGATGATTCATCAACCCGGTGAACAATTACACTCAATCCTATCCCCGTGGCCATTCATGAAATGAGAGTGGACATCGTCGGCCCCCTACCTACGGTGCTAGGTAAAGCTAGATTTATCTTATTTCTGACTGACTACTTCTCAAAATGGGTAGAAGCGCAGGCCTTAGAGAAGATAAGGTGAAAAGAAGTCATCGACTTCATATGGGACCACATCATATGCCGATTCGGGATCCCCTCCAAGATTACATGTGATAATGGGAAGCAGTTCATCGGCAGCAAGGTGACAAAATTCCTCGAGGATCATAAAATCAAAAGGATCATATCAACGCCTTACCACCCAAGTGAAAATGGTCAATCCGAGTCCACAAACAAAACTATCATTCAATACTTAAAGAAGAGGTTAGAGAATGTGAAGGGGAAGTGGAGATAAATGCTTCCCGAAGTACTATGGGAGTATCAAACAACTTCAAAGTCAAGCACAGGGGAGACCATGTTATCTTTGGTATATGGGTCCGAGGCATTGATACTAGTCGAGGTCGGGGAACCAAGCGTCATATTTCAGCATGCCACCGAGGACTCAAACAACGAGGGCATGAACACCTCCCTCGAGCTACTATATGAAAAGCGCGAGGCCACACTAGTTCGAATGGCTGCTCAAAAACAAAGGATCGAAAGGTACTACAACAGAAGAACAAACATTCAATACTTCGGAGTCGGGGACTTGATTTTGAGGAAAGTCACCCTCAACACTCGAAACCCAAATGAAGGGAAGTTAGGCCCTAGTTGAGAAGGACCGTATCGTGTCCTCGGGGTAGTAGGAAAATGATCCTACAAGCTTAGCACTATGGAAGGCGAGCAATTACCAAACAATTGGAATATATCACAGCTCAAACGCTATTATTCCTAAGGTATAACCTTCTCCATTTTTATTTATATTTCATACTAACTCCTTATAGGTGTTCGATTGGAGATATCGAAGCACCCTTCAACTCGAAGACCTTGGGTTTTAAAGCATGTGTTGCACTCTTTTTCCCTTAGATCGCGTTTTATCCCAAATGGGTTTTACCGGCAAGGTTTATAACAAGGAAACATCTATATGCTACCTAAGGAAAATTCAACAAGTATTCAAGGCTTCTTTTCTATCAACCTCGAATACTGGGGCACATCACCCTCGGAGGTTACTTTCTCGAAGAAAGCAAGTTATGCCGAAGAGGGCCTCGATAGGAGAATGTTGTAATGGGCCAAATGGTCAAATGAACCGTGTCCATATAGAATAGTCGAGCCCCATGGAAAAATATGTACGCATGTATCGATCATTTGAAGAAGCATTCTTATTATATCAAAACACTTTTTGCCTCAAAGAAGTCCACTATTTTCATTAAACGGCTCAAGGGCCAAATACACCCGAACACTCGGGGATCGTCTTCGATGGTCAACATATTGAGTCATCAAAAACTCGAACCCATAAGACCTCAAGGAGCCAAAAATCAAACTCAAGCTTATAAGACCTCAGTGAGGCATACTCAAGCATATAAGACCTCAAGGAGGCATATCCGAACTTATAAGACCTTAAAAAAGGCATCCCCCCGATATTAAGGCCAAGGCTATATACTCGAACTTTAAAGACCCTTAAAAAGGCATACCCTCGATATTAAGGCCGAGGCCATCTCACTCGGGGACTAAAGGCTACGGCTAAATATAAAGACTACGGTCAGATAAAATGCTACGGCCGAAATAATACGGCTCGGAGACGTCCGACTTCTTCCATAAAACTAAAGGCCTTCAAATACTTTGAAAAAACTGGTTAAATCAGGCTACCCTCGTCATAAGAAAAAGGGGCTTCGGTAATATCAACTCCGAACAATGTAAAGGCTTCGAAAAAATCAGCCTTCGAGAGAACCTCACGAGGTACTCAATTATCGTCGCACATCGACTTGTAATCGAGGTTCCTATCAATCGAATCGTCGAAAAATTGGACGAATACAAAAATGTGCCAAGACATAACAAAATTTTTAAAAGTCTTTTAGCCAGAATGAGGGAAAATTGTAGCCATTTTAGAGGTCGAATTTGACCCAATCTAAAAAGAGTGTACAGGCCAATATGTAAGAGCTTAAGGGCCAACCTAAAGAGCCTAAGGTCCAATCCAAAGAGCCTAAGGGCCAACTTAAAAAGATCCTAAGGGCCGGTGTTTTAAAGCCTAAGGGCCGATACCTAAAGAACTTAAAGGCCGAAGCACACTATGCTCGAGACCTCCTCTAGTTCGGACTCGAAAGTCCGGAGCTAAAGCTTAGCTCGGAGATTGGACCCTAAATGATCACTTATTATCGCTCATCGATCAAAGCACAAAAACCTAAGGGTTTTATATTCTAAGTCCAACACATCGAACTGATCATCAACAACATCAAAAGGACAAAGGCAAGGAAAAAATTTACAACAAAGATGAAACAAAGATTTTTTTTGTATTTATGATAAGGGTACAAATTATGTTTACAAAACTCCCACATGGAGCCCTTACAAGGGAATTAAAGGAGGCCTAATCTATTGATGGGGTCGCCTGCCCGGAGGTAGCACCCACGGAGACTACTACACTATCAAAAGCTTGACCTTCGGTAGTCTGACCTTCCGGAGTCTTTTCTCCCTCAGAGACTTTGTCTTCATCAACCCCCGGGCCTAGCCTTTTTCCCGGAAGCCTCCTTGCCAGCCTCCTCTTCTTCATCCTCTACTTCAGCTTCATCATCGAAGGAAAGGACGAACTTGGCATCAGCCTCATCTGCCTTAGCCTTCTCTATCTCCTCGGAGAGATCAAAGTCCTTAGCATGGATCTCCTCAAGGGTTTCCCTCCGGGATCGTAGTTGGGCGTAGTCACTGCTTCTTTGCTCCCGGTAGGAGGCCCCCCTTAACTCCATCTGAGTATCAGTAGCATCTTTCAAATATATGGCTACCGTCTTGTCGGCTATGGCTTGTATCTCTTTGGCCTCGGCTCGGGCTTTCACAACTTTGGCCTTCGCCTTCGCCTTCTCCTTCGTGAGACCGACCTCAAGCTCGACTATCCTGCCCTCCTGAATCGAGTTGCTCTCTTGAGCATTCGGAAGTTGGATTTTAGTGGCGGATAACTTGGCCAATGCATCCTTTTTTGCAAAGCAAGTATGTCCATCTGTGCTTTCCATTTATTACACTCAGATTTGACATGGGCAACCTCACCTCGAAGACGTTCTAGCATCTCCACCTTCTTCTGCAGCTGAGTCATTTTTGTGTTAGTCTCCGAAGATGGGAGAGGGAGCCCGTATTCTTTCAGAACAGAGGTTACCTGCTTCTCCAGCTTGTCCTCGTATTCCCGAGCTCTGGTCAACTCTTATTGAAGATGCCTCAATTCCCTTTCCTTCTTGTTGCAAAGAAGCCTGGGTAATTTCTCCTCGTTCGAGGATCTATGCAGTTCGACCTCAATACGAATCAACTCAGTCTTAAATTTGTTAAAGGCATGCAGAAAGGAAAGTTCTATTAGATAAAAGAAGAAAGTATGAAGTTGGAAAAATTATACTGCTATTAGAAACTTACAATTGAGCAAAGCCATCGAGCCTCATCGAAGGTCGATTTTGCATCTGTTGGTTCGATCTCATCAACCCTAGTAAAGCAACCCTGGAAGGGGTCGTTTCCATTTGGGACTCCGCCTAACTCAGGCGTCCTCAGGTTCCGAGCATCCCTTATGGTATCTTCGGAGAAAGATGGAAATGATGGTGAATGACCTACTGTCATTGCCTCTGGGAGATTGCTCGAGGTGCTCTGACCGGGCATGGGTGCTTCGGAGATCGGTCCCTTGGGAGTATTTCCCAAATTCTAAGAAGCAGTTGCCAAGTCAGGTGATGAAAGGCCTTCATCCCTTTTCTCTTTTGGAACTCCTCCTTCGAGGCAAGGTACCTCGGTTCCAGCGGGCTCAGCAGCCTCAGAAGACCTTCTGGTTCAATTTTTCACCATCGTCAAACCCTCAATCTCGTCTTCATCATCACTCATGGATCGGCTGACGAAGTCAGAATCATCATTGATAACAACATTCTTCTTGCGTCCCCAAGCTGGCTTTACTTCACTACAGGTATCCTCGTTCTTAGAGGATCTTTTCCTCTTATTATTCTTCTTTGGCTCCGGAGCCGAGGATCCCTCTTCCTTCCCGAGAGGGGGCGGCCTCATCTCAGAGAACTCAACGATGCCTGCGATAGTGGAATTAGGCCACATGAACAAAGGGATTCTTCTTTTTTAGGAAGGAAATATTGTAACACGTACCGTGGTGTTTCGCTTCCCACTTGCCCTTCGACAAATCCTTCCACTTACGTTTGTTGTAAGATGAAGTGGCAGCTAGTTTGTGAGCCCAGTCCACTAGATCGAGGACCGCATTAAGCATCCACGATACCTCTATGGAAGTAAAGAGGAACAATTATGCGAAGATCAGCGAAAATTATGAAAAAGAAAAACAGAACAAGGTATTTTACTCACGTTCGAAGTTCCATTTCTCGGGGAACGACAGGAGCTCCTTGGTAATAATGTCGATGGTCCTCACTCGGATGAATCGGCTCATCCAACCTCGATCCCTGACTTCGTCGTTACTGGCGAAGAAGGACTTTGCAGATGGGCGTTGGAGCTTGATTAGACCTCGGAAATGTTGAAGTCGATACAATCGGATGAGGTGGCTGAGAGACCCCTTAGAATAGGGAGATTCAATTAAAAGTAAAAATTAGGGTTCAAATAAGGTAATAAATCAGTCATATACCATATAGGGGTCAATTAAACCCCTAAGTCGGACTAATAATTTAATTAAGGCAAGTATTACTAATTAAAGTCACAAATAAGGAAATAGGTAAAATCACAGAGAAATACTGATTTTAAAAGGAAAATATAATTCGAAACCTAAATAAAATCAGTCAATATATTTGATTGACAAAAATAAGCAAATAATGAGAAAAAGGTTGAAGCAATCAGTGCAGGAAATAGAAAGATCTAGGGTTTAAGCATATACACAAAAAATAGTCAAAATAGCAAAGGATAATCAGATTCAAACACTTGAAAGTCAAAAGCCCTTTTAAAGAAAACTTAGAACAAAACCCTAATTTCAAAAAAGTACTAGAATCGAATAGTAATAACGAAAACATAAGATTTTTTGAGGAAAAATACCAAATAACACTTAAAATGTTTTAGATCTATAAGGATCTTAACAGACCCAAGTAGTCATAAGATTAGGGTTTTCAAAAATGACAAAGATGGAAGGAAACTCGGTCTAAAACCATAGATGTGAACCATAAATAAGAAGAAAATAGTACTCACAAATGGAAATGGCCATAGACAGACCTGTGAGAAAGGTTTCAAACAAAACCAGGTTGAATCTCTTTGAGATTCTCTCATATATCAACGAAATCGAACAACCAGAAGATGTAGAAGGCCGGAGAATACAGAGAAACCTCATGAACGGTGAGGTTTTCCGCTGAAGGCGGCTAGGTTTTAGGGGAGTGATTGAGAGAGAAAAGGAGGGATTACGGAAACGAAGACAGTGAGGGAGAGGAAAATGAGATAGGGTTTTAGGGGTTAGGTTATAAAAAGGAAGGAAATAATGTGGATCGTTGATCTTAGAGATCAACGACCACGATTAAAGAGGGGTTTGGGTCAGGTAGATGAAGGATTGGGCTTGGGTAAGATTTGGGCTAGGATTTAAGATATTTGGGCTGGTATAATTGGGTTGAAACGAAATTGAAAGGGTCTATTTGTTAAATACCCAACTAATTATTAAAATAATTTGTAGAAATAATTAACAAATTATAAAAATGATTTTCATGGATAAAAAATGGTTTAAAATAATTACTCAATATTATAAAAATATAAAAAACTATTTTCTGGTGAAATAATGTAATAATGCGTACATAGGCTATTATTGCAAAGTTATTGCAATTATAACCCAAAAAATATAAATGTGGCTATTTATGGAATAATTAAAGCTTATTATGAATATAAATGGTAAAATTAAGTCATGAAATTTTTATAAATCCATTTGTGATGCAATTAGTAATATTTTATATATATATATATAAATACTAGGATAACTTAATAAAAAATCCTTAGAAAAATGCAGAAATTATGGAAATGATTTCGAATTATGGGATTGCTCCTGCTGGGGTAATGGTTTCTCGTCAGGTTACCTACAAATAAAAGATGTACTACAAGCATATATCCATGCATGAATTTAAACATGATGCAAATTCCCTTTAGACCATGAGAATTGTCTTTGGACGGTTGAGGATAACGTCCTTAGACCATGATGTCCAGGGCCATGAATTGTGCAGTAAGGGATTCGCAGGACATGAAATGATGTTTGCGGGCCATGAAAATGGTGCCTCCGAACCATGACGCCTTTGAATAATGATATGCAAGTTTGAGAGATGCTCAGGCCATGGCATGGTGTCTTCCGGCTATGAGGATGATGCCTTCAGACTATGACGCCTTCGGACAAGTTTGTGATATTGCAGCCCATGAGGTGCAAAATATGATGCTAGAAGCAACAAGACAAGGCTTAGTGTTGTAGGAAGTTGAGGGCAGAGCTTAGCCCCGAAAGAGAATAATGTGAGGTTTAGGACAGAGCAACATTTGTATTTATGCAAAGAGAGACAATGCTTAGTCTCGTGGGGGGAAGGCAGATATTAGCCTTATGTAAATGGAGAGGAAGGGCTTCGCCTCATGCAAGATTCGAGACAATTCTTAGTCTCATGCAAGGAGAAGGCAATGCTTAGACTTATACAGATAAGGAGGCAATTCTTAGCCTCATGCAGGATTTGAGACAGTGCTTAGTCTCATGCAAATGTAAGGCAATGCTTAGGCTTATGCAGATAAAGAGGCAGTGCTTAGCCTCGTGCAAGATTTGAGTCAATGCTTAGTCTCAGCCTTATGCAATTAAGGAGGCATGGTTTAGCCTCATGCAAGATTCGGGAAAGGGATTAGTCCCATGCAAGGTAAAGGCAGTGCTTATCCTTTTGCAAATTGAGAGGCAAGGCTTAGCCTCATGCAAGATTCGGGACAGGGCTTAGTCCCATGCAACATTCGGGACAAGGCTTAGTCCCATGAAAGGTGAAGGCAATGCTTAGCCTTATGTAGATAGAGAGGCAAGGCTTAGCCTCATGCAAGTTTGAGACAGAGCTTAGTCTCATACAGATAAAAGGCAGTGCTTAGCCTTATGCGGATAGAAAGGCAAGGCTTAGCCTCATGCAAGTTTGAGGCAGAGCTTAGTCTCATGCAGATAAAAGGCAGTGCTTAGCCTTTGTGTGAATATGGAGGCAGGGTTTAACCTCATGCATGATTTGGGACAGGACTTAGTCCCAATGCAAATATAATAGATAATAGATGATGGTAGAGTATTTCTTAGCTGGAAATGGATTAGGTATCTTCGTTTTTATGAAGATCGTGATTCCAAGGTGTGCATATTCCTTGTTCCTTCAATCAAAGAAACATCGTGAGTTCTGTAGGGGGTCGATTCATGCCTCCGTCAGCTTTCTTGATCTGCTTCCCTCTGTCTAAAGATCCTGTTCAAATTATCGGGGCAACATTCGCTAAACAGAGTTTATTTCAAAAGCATGCATGCATAGTTTTCAAAGACATAGTAAAAATATAGTTTTAGAAATTGGTTATATGAACCAGTGACTGTGACACAATCTGAGACATCGCGACTTCCTTTGCTGTAGAATTTTGAGGGTCCTCCTCGAAATTCTGCCCCAGTTAAATGGACAACATTTCTGACTGCTCTATATGCTGCGATCGGATGAACTTGCTTCAGAATTTTGAGGGTCCTCCTCAAAATTCTGCCCCAGTTTCTGATTGCGGGGAAATAGAAATTTTATTGAATTTCGATCGAACCCACTGGGCTGCCTACGTATCCCCTCTTAAATGGGAATCAGGTCGAGCGTAGTTCAATTTACATCATATGCAGAAAACATAAATAGTTTACACATAATATCGCTTGACTGCATCCGAATTGATCAGCTTTGGCCAGACTTCTCCGTCTATTTTCGCGAGTATGAGGGCGCCTCTTGTCAGAACTCTATGAACCATGTAAGGTCCTTGCCAATTGGGAGAGAATTTCCCTTTGGCTTCATCTTGATGTTAGAAGATTTTCTTTAACACCAGCTACCCCGATATGAACTATCTCGGCTTAACTCTTTTGTTGAAGGCTATGGACATCCTGTTCTGATAAATTTGTCTGTGGAATACTGCGTTCATCATCTTTCCGTCTATGAGGGCGAGCTGTTCATAATGGATCCTTATCGATTTTGCGTCACTGAGTTCAGCTTCTTGTATGATTCTCAAGGAAGGAATTTCCATTTCGGCAGGAATAACAGCTTCATTATCATAAACCAGCAAATAGGGAGTTGCCCCGATTGATGTGCGGATTGTGGTACGGTATCCCAATAAAGTGAACAATAGCTTCTCGTGCCCTTGTTTGTGATTTTCTACCATTTTCCTCAGTATCTTCTTGATGTTTTTGTTGGCGGCTTCCACAGCTCCATTCATTTGAGGTCTATATGTTGTGGAATTCTTGTGCTTGACTTTGAAAGTCTCACACATGGCTTTCATCAGATCACTGTTGAAATTGGCGGCATTTTCATTGATGATGGACTCTGGAACTCTGAACTGACAAACAATCCGGTCGCGGACAAAATCCACAATGACCTTCTTAGTCACAACTTTGTAAGATGCGGCTTCAACCCATTTAGTGAACTAGTAGATATCCACTAAAATAAAATGATGCCCATTTGACGCGGTGGGCTCGATTGGACCAATGACATACATTCCCCAGGCAGCAAAGGGCCAAGGTGAGCTTGTTGCATTAAGCTCGTTTGGTGGCACTTTTATCATATCTGCATGTACTTGACATTGGTAGCACTTTTGAATATACCGGATGCAATTTGTCTCCATGGTCATCCAGAAATAACCGGCCCTAAGTATCTTCTTGGCCAGGACAAAGTCGTTCATATACAGGCCGCAGGTCCCAGCATGTATCTCCTCGAGAAATTTAGAAGCTTCTTTTGCATCGACATACCTTAACAGTCCCAAATCAGGAATTCTTCTATATAGGATTCCTCCACTGTGGAAGAAATGATTGGATAATCTCCGAAGCGTGCGTTTCTGAGTATAGTTTGCATGCTCCGGGTATTCTTCTTTTGCTAGATACTCTTTGATGTCATGGAACCAAGACCTTCCATCCGTTTCCTCTTCGACATGAGCACAATATGCCGGCTGATTATGGATCCTTACTGAGATAGGATCAATGAAGTTCTTGTCTGGATGTTGTATCATTGATGACAAAGTGGACAATGCATCTGCAAACTCATTCTGAATTCTGGGAACATGCTGAAACTCTATCTTTATGAACCTTTTCTTCAATTCCTGTACATGGTGCAGATATGGAAATATCTTGGAATACTTGGTAGCTCATTCTCCTTGTACCTGGTGCACAAGTAGATCTGAATCGCCGATTACTAGTAGTTTCTGAATGTTCATGTCAACAGCCATGTTGAGTCCTAATATGCAAGCTTCGTATTCTGCCATGTTGTTGGTGCAAGGGAATCTGAGTTTTGTAGATACCGAATAATGCTGACCAGTTTTCGATACCAAGACGGCTCCAATTCCGACTCCTTTGAAATTTTCTGCTCTGCCAAAGAACATTCTCCAACCAATGTAGGACTCAGCAATTTCTTCTCCTACGAGTAGTACCTCTTCATCAGGAAAATATGTTTTCAGGGGTTCGTATTCTTCTCCTACAGGGATTTCAGCAAGATGATCCGCCATTTCCTGTCCCTTTACTGCTTTTTGAGTTACATAGACAATGTCGAATTCGCTCAACAGGATTTTCCATTTAGCCAGCTATCCGGTGGGCATGGGTTTCTGAAAGACATACTTCAACGGATCCATTCTCGATATGAGATATGTTTTATAAGCACAGAAGGAATGCCTCAGCTTCTGACCTATCCAGATCAGAGCGCAACAGGTATGTTCTAGCAGAGAGTACTGCGCTTCATAGGGGGTAAACTTCTTACTCAGGTAATAGATGGCTTGTTCTTTTCTCCCTGACTCGTCGTGCTGCCCCAGAACGCAGTCAAAAGCTCAATCTAGTACTGCAAGGTAGAGTAGCAATGGTCTACCTGGCTCTGGCAGAACCAAGACTGGTGGTGTTGATAAGTACTCCTTGATTTTGTCAAAAGCCTTTTGACAATCTTCAGTCCAACTAGTCACTGCGTCCTTCTTCAACATCTTGAAAATTGGCTCACATATAACTGTGGTCTGGGCTATGAAATGACTGATGTAGTTGAGGCCTCCCAGGAAACTCATTACATCTTTCTTACTCTTTGGCGGTGGTAACTCCTGGATGGATTTGACCTTTGATGGATCCAGATCTATTCCCTGGGGCTGACGACGAATCCCAATATCTTTCCTGTGGGAACCCCGAATGCACACTTTGCAGGGTTTAGCTTTAGGTTGTACTTCCGCAGTCTGTCAAAGATTTCCTCAAGTCCGCCATATGATCCGTGGCCTTCTTGGATTTAATGATGACATAGTCCACATACACCTCAATCTCCTTATGTATCATGTCATGAAAGATAGTAGCCATGGCCCCCATGTAGGTGGCCCTAGCATTCTTTAGGCCGAATGGAATCATCTTGTAACAATACACACCCCATGGTGTAATGAAAGCTATTTTCTCGTCGTCCTCCTCGTCCATCCAGATCTGATGGTAACCGGCGAAGAAATCCATGAAATAGTGGAGTTCATGCTTAGCACAACTGTCGATTAAGATGTGTATGTTTGGAAGCGGGATATCATCCTTTGGGCTGGCTCTGTTGAGATCCCGATAATCGAAACAAACTCTAACCTTCCCATCCTTCTTCGAAACTGGCACAATGTTGGCTAACCATGTGGGATATTCAACTACCCTTAGGACCTTGGCCTTGATTTGCTTGGTAACCTCCTCTTTGATTTTCAGGCTCATATTACGCTCGAATTTCCTGAGTTTCTGCTTTACTGGTGGATACATCGGGTTTGTGGGCCATAATGGATGTACTTAATCTAGACATATCGCCGTATGACCATGCAAAAACGTCCTCATAATCTTTCAAGAACTGAGTGTACTCTTCTTTCTTTGATGACGACAAGTGAATACTGATGCGGGTCTCCTTGACAGTTTCAGAAGCTCCCAAGTTAATTATCTCAGTTTCGTCAAGGTTGGACTTGGTTTGTTCTCAAAATTCTCTACTTCTCAGATGATCTCTTCAGGTATTACATCCTCTTCTTCTAAATCACTGTCCTTTTGCTGCGTTTCCTCATTACATGTCACAGTTGCTGGTTCATCAAGATAGAAAATAGTAATGTTGTATGGATAAAGATACGGGAAAAGTGGTAATAATAAACATCAATTCATTGGAAGTGTCAAACAAATGCAATTTTTAATAATTTAAACAACGTTTTGGAACATTGGAAATATTATTTAAAACAAAATTCTAAAAAGGAAATCATTTTTTCTTAGAAAGCAAAATAAATAATGTTGTTTAGCCTTACTACCTCGGGACTCGTCGGGCCCTGGATGGTCTGACAGTCCAATTCTTGAGGAATGTTCCTCTCTCCACGGCTCGGATGGTAGGGCCTTCCTCCTCCTCCTCCTCCTCGACAATTACACAACAGTCCATATCATCATCTTCCAGAAACAGGATCCTCAAGACTGCCAATGCTTCTTCCTCCTTTGATCCCCATATAATGTTGGTCTGATGGAAAGTCTGACTCAGGTGTGGCACGGGCTGCTCAAGTGGATAGTACGGACCATGCCATGGTGGTGACCAATCTTGGTATTCTTGCCAGGTGTATTGGTATCCCAATCCAAAAGTGGTACCATACTGATTTGGCTGTATTGGTTTGGAGATGCCCTGAAGATTCATACCAAGCCCCTTGTCGGGCTCATATCCTCGATCGCGTTCACCCGCTCGATACGATGGTAGGTTTCTCTACCTAGCTTTCTTTTATTTTCAATCACCGGGATAGTCTGACTAGTGTAAATGAGGCTTCTTCCATCTCTATGGATAATTACTTCCTTGTGGTCCATTCGAACTTCATGGCCTGATGTAAAGTTGATGCTATAGCCCTAGCAGTATGTATCCATGGTCGTCCTAGCAACAGATTTGTAGGATGCAGACATATCCAGTACGTGAAACTCAACATTGAACTAGGTAGTCCCCATCTGTAGAAAGAGATTAGTCTCTCTAATGGTAGCTCTCTAAGACTCATCGAATGCTTTTACATTCATAGTTCCTTCCCGTATCTCATGCAAGCCTTTGCCCAACATCTTCAATGTTGTTAATGAGAAAATGTTGAGACTGGATCCTTCGTTGATTAGAACTCTGGAAATGAACTTATCTACACATTGCACTATAATGTGCAGTGCCCTGTTGTGATTCAAACCTTCAGGCGGTAGCTCGTTCTCGTGAAAGGTGATTTTGTGGCTCTCCAGCACCTGTCCTACCATATTGGTCATTTATCCAACAGTGATGTTTTTGGGTACATATGCTTCACTCAACACCTTCATTAGAGCATTCCTGTATGCCTCAGAATTTTGCAGCAGCGGCAGGATAGATATCTGAGCGGGAGTCTTGTTTAGATGATCGATGACAAAGTACTCCCTTGCATGTACCTTCCTCAAGAGGTCATCTGGACCAGTCTCAATGACGGGCGGTTTGTTAGAAGCTTGCTTACTGGTTTCTCCAAAGTGTTCAGGTGTATAAACCCTTCCTGTTCTGGTCATCCCTTGTGCACCGCCGGATTCTTCTATTTTGACTTTCCCTTCTTCTAGCCTCGACCACATAATCCCAAGGTATAACATTGGTACTGAAGGACGGTGTGGATGCCACTGTTACAATGAAAGGTATGGCCACCTCCACTTCAAATGGAGTGAGTATTGCTGCGGGTGGCATTACTTCTACCTCTAAAGGAACTGATGCGGCTACCTCAACTCCAACTGGCGGCCGTGTCTGCACCAAAATGGGATTGAATGTGACTGCAGGTTTCTTAGGATCGTCACCTTCACAAATAAGCCCGATTGATCCCTCGGGATCCCACCCTTCATCAGTCTCTATCACATTGACCTTCGCCCCTATGATTTGGGAGGGGGTTGTTGCGAACGTTAGGTGTAGCTTCTTTTTCCTGGATGACCTTATTATCAATCAAGGTCTAGATATTATCCTTCAGTATCCGGCACTCGTCAATGGTGTGCCCTTTCATAACAGAATGATATGCACAGTTTTTATTTGGGTTGACCTATTGGGATGAATTCTCCATGGGCACAGCAAGGATTTGGGTGATGTAACCAGAAGCCTTCAACCTCTCATACAGCTGGTCAATGGGTTCAACAATGGCGGTGTACTATCTAGGTGGTTTGCAGTCAAAATTAGGCCTGGGTTTTTAGTAATTTGGACGAGTTGGAGGTGACAGATAATAGGATGGTTGGGTGTTATAGGTGTGGTAGGCGGTAGCAGGTTGAGAATATCTAGGAGGTGATGGTTGGTATGTGGGTGGAGAGCTCTGATATACAAATGGAGTTTTGGGTCCTTGGGCAACCATTATTGTTCCCACATCCTTCTTCTTTGATATACCCCCTTATTGTAATGCTTTATTCGTGGCCTGCAGTTCCTCGAAGTTTGTCACCATACCGCTTTTAATGCCCTCTTTAATCTTTTCCCCGAGTTTGATGATATCGGAGAACTTATGGTTTTCAATAACCATCAATCATTCATAGTATTGGGGATCATGTGCCCTGACAAAGAACTTGTTCATCTGTTCCTCGTCCAACGTCGGTCTGACCTTGGCTGCTTCTGACCTCCAACGAGTAGCATACTTGCAGAAGGTTTCAGTTGGTTTTTTCTTTATGTTCAGGATGTAGAAGACATCTGGCGCATTCTCTGTATTAAACCTGAACCTGTCCATGAAGTCGGATGCTATGCTCACCCAGTTAGCCCATTTCTTAGGATTCTGGATGATATACCAGGACAAGGCATATTCTATAAGACTCCTCATGAAGAGCTTCATTTGGATTCTCTCATCGTTTCTGACCTCTACGAGCTTTTCACAATAGGTTCTCAGATGAACCTTGGGATCACTTGTTCCGTCAAACATTTCGAACTTGGGAGGTTTTTATCCCTTCGACAGCTCCATATCTGGTTGTATGCATATATCTTTGTAGTTCAGAACTTCTATCCATTTACCTAATTCGACGCTCGGAATCCAGCTTGTCAATTTCTTAAGCTCCTCCGCCATGTTCTTAATGAGCAGGTCCTTCTCAGCAAATTCTTGTGTATAGGATATGGGTTGAGTGGAGTGAGGTAAAGTTTCCACGTATATGGAGTTGTTTTGGTGACCGGGAGTTTGGGTATAATGATGATCATTTGTGGAGTTCTGGGGTTCGGGAATAATTTGTGGGGTGTTTTGTGGAGTACGGTAGGTGTTCTACTGATATTGTGGAGGGTTAGTTTGATTATGTGGTGGGGTTGTATAATGGTGGGGGGGGGGAGGATTCTGTGTGAGCTTGTTAGATGTGTTTTGAGGTGGTACGGGGTTCTGGGTGTTTGGGTGGTTGACATCTGGGATATTGAGTGTAAGGGAGAGGTTTGCTAAGCTCCAGACCTGCTCGAGCTCACCCTGAAGTTCTAATATTCTCTGCTCAAGCCGTGAGGCCGCATCTTTTGAGGCCTGAGTACCCCGACCATCGAAAGCATCTGCATGTTTAACATATGTATTGTTGTCTTTTCTGGTGCCGTTAAAGTCATCCATTTTTGCTTTTCCTTTGCCTTTTGGTGGACTAGGAGGAGGAGAAGAAGGTGGAGGGCCCCTGGATCTTGTGTGATAAGATGATGATGCCAGTATGCGCGAACCAACCTTTGGGGAATGGGGAATAATCAACAGAAAGAAAGAAAGAAAGAAAGAAAACAAAAAGGTAGCCAAGTCCGTAAGAGTTTTGGGAAAGAATATTTGCGGTATTTAAACACATATTGCGGGAATGTAAATTCGCGTCCTAACTTGGGAACCTCGTTGTGCCCGAGGTACGCCTAGCGACAAGTTGTTTTGGAGAACTTAAATGCCAATAATTGCCTCATTTCATTAATATAAAAAATAGATGAATCCAACACTACACTAAGATAATAAAAGGTAAGTCACTACTGGCACTTGGCCTTATTACATTTAGGAAAAGCAAATAAATCTAATCTACTTGGTTCCAGAAGGACCCTCCCTAGGCTTGATCTTCTTGGCTCTGTCGATCAGGTTCCCCAAGTCGTACATGCCCAACAGCATGTATACTCTCGCTACATGTCCTCCTTCGTTTCCCTCAGCATTCTGGCAATCGGTGACTCTTTTCCTCGTCTTCCTCTCCAGTTATGTCAGACCCTGCTCCAAATACACAAGCCTTTCATTAGATTTGATAGCCCTTTCCCTCCATCCATTGATCAGTTCCATATCAGTCTTGTGTTGCTCCAGATGCTCAACCTCGGACTCATGAACTCTTTTGCGCAGTTTATTGTATCTCACTTGGGCTTCAACAACTTCGTATATGACCCTGTTTCCTCAATCGATTCCTGGCTCAACTACCCCTGTTATGATTTGTTCCAACCATGATGGGTAAAAGCGTACATGCCCTGCGTGGTACCTGTCTGGCTCGACGGTGTCCTTCTCTACAATGATCTTTGAGTGCCACATATGCTGAGCTTGGCACCTGTAAGGGATGTCGTCATCCTGAAAATCTGCCCGGAAATGACTCATCTTCGCAACACGTGGTACGACCTGCCTCCTGCGTGCTTCTCTCATAACCCTGATGGGAACATAAGGGTATATCCCCCTTAACCTAATAAACACCAAGTGAGGAGCGTCCTTAGACCTGATGATGAACTCGTCAGTAGAGAACCACTCAAATATGCACTGGACCTGATCCTCGGTCAGAATGTCGAATAACTCCACCTATTCCTTAGCACTTTCTGGTTGAGCAAACCTGTCCGAGATATAAGTCATCCTCTTAGGGTGGTGGAAGTCTATGTGATCATTCCACGCCCTCCGTGGAAACTCCTGACGATATTGATTCTTTTGGAGATGCTCTAGTAACCAAAGCTACAGCAACAAATTGCAACCCTCGAAATGCTTGAACCCCTTCTGGCAGCGGTCTAAAGCCCAGTAAATATCAACTATAATCATAGTGCCTATGGTGTATGTTTGTCCCTCGATTCCCTCCATTAGAGTTTTGGCTACCACAACCAGTCTGGTGTGAATTTTGTCCCCTTTCATTGGGAACACTATCATGCCCAAGAAGCAAACAACAAACACGAAAACTCTGCGATGAATGTGACCCAAGGAAGTGATAGAGAAATCATCATGGTACATACGATAGGACTTGCTATGACCGTATCTCTCGTGCAAATAGTCAAAGGGTATGTAAGAGTTCTTTAAGCACTCCAAATGTACGTTCTTCTTCATACCCATCATCTTTGGAAACCCCTTACCATTTTTCGGCACCAATAGACCAGGGCTGTCCCAAGGTATCCCAGTAAATCCCCCTATTCTTCTAGGAGCGGGGTCATTTTTATGTTCCCAAAGCGGAACATAGACCTTTCACTATCCCAGAACATAGTTGCAGCTTCAATCAGCATGTTGTTTGGTTGGATGTCCAACAGAGAAGGTAAATTTCCCAAGACTTTTCTCACATGTTTCTTGTCACTTGAGGAAAGATCTTCCCACTAATCCAGTAGCAGTGGTGGTATATTGCGGACCATGCCGAACATGGGGACCTCGTGCCTCATTTTCTGCAAAACAAAGAAGGTTAGGCTCTTTCCCCCTCCTAATTCGACTATTTATACATCCATGATTAGCATATTGGCATTTAGTTCTCCAAAATTAATGCACAAAACGTGGTTGCATCTGTTGGGATTATAAAAAACCCGGAGAACTTTGGATAAAGTTTGTCTTAAGGGTTTATTATGTGGACAACATATTAACCCGGCTATGTTTAACCATGATGCATTTACAGTTATAATCATAGTAAGGTTGCTATGGAGGTCTAGACTGGTACCCTCAAGCGGACAACTTGAGGGGAAAAGGCACGGAACCGCGATTGCACCGCTGATCGACTAGTTTTACTGCAAATAAGCCTTTCCGAATTTAAAGGGTGATATGTAGGAAGAGCGCAACCAGTCATCAAGCGTTGCTATAGGATCGATTATGCACGAGTAGAATATGATGTTGAGCTTGATTTATGCAACAGTAAATAGCATGTTGTCACGTATTTGCACGTTAGGAAAATAATAAATGCGGTATTTAATAATTGAAGACAGTTAAAAAAAGAAAACAAAGAGACAAGTCAGTTTCGTAGTAAAGGAAATCATAAATACTTGAAAATAAATAATTAAGTTCACATAAAGGGAAAGGGAAAGGGTGCACACGTATCAGCAGAATAAATCATGCTTAGACTAATTCACAGACACAAGTTTGTCATGGTAAGAGACTAAGGATCCCCAGCAGAGTCGCCATGATGTCGCGCCCCCCTTTTTCCTCGCGGAGTCCGGGGTTTCGACATCTTTTGGGACAACTCATTTCCTTTTAGGAAGTGGTATGGAATTTGAAGAGTCGTCACCTAACGGATTTAAGGTGAGTTAGGGCACCTAATGCAAGTAACTCATAAACCGATTTACATTGAGGGGAAGGTGTTAGGCACCCCTCGAGGTCCACAACGGTGGGTCCTTGCCAATCTCATTTTAGTGAATTAGTCATAAAGCAATTTAAACAAGTAAAGATCATTCAAAACGGGAATAAAGGGGGTCTTAGGTTTATTAGCCTATAGGATCATTTATGTGCAATACTCAGTAAACTTTCCCCAAATAGAGGTGTTACGTGTAGCATTAGCACGCAGGACATCATATCCTTTACTACCCAATTACCCTCCCCTTAACTACTACTTAAGCGATTCTAATTGAATATGTACTCTATGTGTGCATTACCCGCCCCTTTTACCTATGGCCCTGGAGGTGTTTAGAACCTCTATTAAGGTGGTTCTAGACTCACCTATTGTGCCTAAAAGGAGAACATCTAAGGGACAAATAAAACAAACAGGACTGTCATATAACAAAGAAGTCAAAGGCTCACATTTACCTCTAAAAATAAGCAAACAATTGCACGTCTCAAACAGCAATTTTAAACACTTTAAAGTCCTATAGCAGGATGTCTAGGTGAGCACAAAAGCAGAATATGCAGCATTTGTTAAGGTGAGGCAGTGAACACCTAATCAGTTTGCCTACTGATTTTTATGGCTTACTGAATCTGAGCAGAAGCCTATAGACATAGTATCTAAGCGTGAATCATACCATAATAACAAACTAGTGATTGACTTATAACAGGTAGATGTTTATCTATTTAGAACCTATAGGCATGTTGTCTATGCACTGAAAATGATCACAAGCATTACTTCAGGACATATAAACACAGAAATTGATTTTACATAGTTATCTCTACAAACATGATATCTAAGTGTCAAACTGTTTTTAGACTTATTCCTTATAGGCATGACAGCTAAGTGTTCATATTGATTTCAAATATAATTTCCTAAGGACACGATATCTAAGTGAGTAGAATATTATAGGAATTTGATAATTCCCAAAGGAAGATCCTATAGGCATGGTTTCTAATGCACATTGAGACTTGAATATATGCATGAACATGAATTTTTGATACAGAATTGATAAACGTCACATAACAGGATTTCTAAGATGTAAAGTGGAAATTCAGGGCAAATAATGAGATAAGTCTTATAGGCATGATTTCTAATGCATATAAACAATCACAACAATCCTATAAACATGATTTCTACTCGATCCTAACAAAGATATATAAAAATTCCTCCCAGCTTTACTAATAACCCCAATATCTGTTTTTACAAGAATTATTATTACAGACCAGATATAAATGAATTACAGGATGAAATTACTATGCTATAGGGAGCCTAGATAGGCCCAAATAAAAGCTGGAAAACCAGGCCTTCACCTAAGTCTGAAATGCCAGTATCTCATAGTACCTAGATCGTATCCTGGTGTGTCAAAGTTCCCAAGGGCCTCAAGGATCCCGGGCACTGCAGGAATCCTTTAAAAAATAATTTTGTGCATAAGTGTGGAAGAACCAGCCCCAGTGTGTCAGAGTTCGGAGGAGTCTCATGGACTCCTTGGCAGTGATCATACTGGAGGGGTACGACCCTAGGTATTCTAAGAGTAGGAATTGAAAATAGTGTATGAAAATAAGGAATAGTTTTGAGAAAACAGTTTAGGAGTAAAATAGGAATAAACAGAGTCATTGCAGCACTCTGAGTTCCAACAAAGGTTTCCAGCAATCAAACAAGGGACAAAAACAGGATCACAACCATTTTAAAGCAAAGCTTCACATTGCCTAGATTAGTTCATTAATTAACACTAAGTGGGCATATAGCATGCTATAAACAAACAACTACACAGAGAAGGGTAGCAGGGGTTAGGAGCATAGAGTTCATTAGCAAGGAACACATAAAACAGGGTGAGAGTGGAAGCATGCTAGTTAACAGAACATAAAGTAGGTTGACAGGATAGGACATAGCAGCAGGGATATACATGTTGATTAAAAAGCCACAAATAGGAAGCACATAAGTTAATGTGGTAACAGCCAAATTATTGAATGGGACATAGCATACTGATTAAGAGTCATAAAAATGGAAACATATAAGTCTAACTGCATGTGATAACAGCCAGATTACTGAATAGGACATAGCAACAAAAGCAACAAACATGAAGGGCATAGGTCTAAGTACACAATAGTAATCATGCTGATTGTGAGCAATAGATAGGAAAGTCGTAGGAGTCTGGCTTCATGGAAGTACTCAGGCTAACTAAGATCAATAAATAGGGAAGACATAGGTAGTCATGGTAATTGAAATCAATACACAGGAAAGACATGGCTTAAAACTACAAAAAAGTGGTCATACTAATTGAGGTCAATAAACAGGAGAGACAGAAGTTTAAGTACAGAAGTAAACATAGTGATTGAAAGAAATAAACAGGAAAGATAGAGGTTAAAATGCAGGAGTAAACATACTAATTAAAAGCAATAACAGGAAAGATAGAAGCTTAAATACAGAAGTAAACATACTGATTAAAAGCAATAACAGGAAAGCACATAGGTTTAATCTTCATAGAAAATGAATGAAAAGAGGAATGGATACATACCAGTTAAAAAGGGTAAAACAGAAGGTGAAAGTATGCAGAACTTATGGTCTAGCCTTGGCTTTCAGCAGGCTAGATAATGTAGCAAGCACAAATAGCAGAAAGGGGGAATAAGAGCAAAGTTTGTGTGTGTGTGTGTGCGCGTTTCTGAATTGTGTTCGTGTGTTTAGAAGAATCAGTATGAGAGTTTATATAACACTTAGTAAGGTAAATAAATAAGGCAAGAATAACTCAGAGTTCATAAAACAGGGTAATCAAATAAATCAACCAATTAATTGGGGAATTAACCCAATCAATTCATACAAAAAATCCGAGAGAGACCCCTTAGAATAGAGAGAGTCAATTAACAGTACTAATAAGGGTTCAAATAAGTTAACAAATCAGTCATACCATATTGGGGTTAATTAAACCCCTAAAACGGACTAATAGTTTAATTAAGGCAAGTATTACTAATTAAAGTCACAAATAAGGAAATAGGTAAAATCACAGAGAAATACTGATTTTAACAGGAATATATAATTTGAACCCTAAATAAAATCAGTCAATATATTTGATTGATAGAAATAAACAAATAATGGGAAAAAAATTGAAGCAATCAGTACATGAAACAGAAAGACCTAGGGTTTAAGCATATACACAAGAATAGTCGAACTAACAAAGGATAATCAGATTCAAACACTTGAAAGTCAAAAACCCTTTTGAATAAAACATAGAACGAAGCCCTAATTTCAGAAAAGCACTTGAATCGAATAGTAATTATGAAAACAGAAGATTTTTTGAGGAAAAATACCAAATAACACTTAAAATGTTTTAGATCTATAAGGATCTGAACAGACCCAAGTATTCATAATTTTAGGGTTTTCGAAAATGACCGAGATGAAAGGAAACTCGGTCTAAAACCATAGATGCGAATCATAAATAAGAAGAAAATAGTACTCACAAACGGAAATGGACATAGGCAGGCCTGTGAGAAAAGGTTCGAACAAAACCAGGTTGAATCTCTTTGAGGTTCTCTCATAAATCAACGAAGTCGAACAACCAAAAGATGTAGAAGGCCGGCAAAGGCCAGAGAATACAGAGAAACCTCATGAACAGTGCAGTTTTCCGCTGAAGGCGGCTAGGTTTTAGGGGAGTGATTGAGAGAGAAGGGGAGGGATTAGGGAAACGAAGACGGCGGGGGAGACGAAAATGAGATAGGGTTTTGGGGGTTAGGTTAGATTAAAAAGGAAGGAAATAATATGGATCGTTGATCTCGGAGATCAACGGCCATGATTAAAGAGGGGTTTGGGTTGGGTAGATGAAGGATTGGGCTTGGGTAGGATTTGGGCTAANGCCCTTCCTCGATGGATCTTATATATCTCGATGCGTGTTCCCGACGCCCGGGAACATCGGGGGATTTCTCTATTGTAAAGTCTTTTTTCAAAGAAAAGTTACCTTGGCACAATCTCATTGAGTGCCGGCAGTCTACCACCAGCCTGACGGGAAGTAGAAGTGGAGGTTCCTTCTTTCTGAGGAACGGATTTGGAAGTTTTGGCCATAGTTTCTTAAGAAAAATAAAGAAGAGGTGAATAAACCGGCAAATGTTTTAGCTAATATGGCGGAGGAATTGGTGGTTAAAAGAAAGCTTATAGAGAAGAATAAATATTGCAGAGTGGAAAAGTTCCTAATAAGAAACGAAAGCGGATATATATTAGAAGATGGCGACTGTTCATTGACGTTGATGGCCGACCGGCTCTGACGAGCGCTCAATCTTTTTGATGAAAAGAACCGATGTGACATTTCGGTCATTTCAACGCCTACGTCACATGAATGATATCATCATCCAAAACCTCGTAAAGTCAAATCGTTTCTCATCATTTCATTCTAAGAAACGTGGGGACTATCTGTATACGACCGAAATCGGAGGAGTCCGATTTCGAAGTCTATGCTATGTTTCGAGCCCGAGCTCATGTTCAAGATAAACTTCAAGTATGATCTCGGAATGTGCACTTCGAGAAAGCACATCGAAGGCCCGTCACGGCCTATCTCGAGGCAGTGCAAAATCGATGACAGTCAAGAAAAAGCGAGAATTTCCCAAGGACACATGGTTTGGGCAGATAAGATTTCTAAGAGATAGTACAAATCCGTACTAAGCCGTTATACAGTTGTGCCAATAGTATTCTTCTTCATAATTAGACATGTACCATATTAGGGTTGTCCCTCCAATATAAAGGGGACCCCAATTATTTTGTAAGGATCATCATATCATTCACTGCTATAGAATATTCTACTCTACTTTTCTCGTTTGTTCTGCTCAAGTTTATTCTTCAACCTTATTGTTCTTCATTCACTGTTCATACTTTATTGTTACTAAGCTAGCCTCGAGGCCCTGAAACCACCAAGTTCGAGGCCCTCGTTCCTTTAGCAACACTGGTTCGATTATCACATTCTTCTTATTTACACTTGTCATTTCTTGATTATTAACTAGTATTGGAATAAATGACATATTTTTAGAACCACAAATCAAGTATAATTGTTAAAACCATTTTCGAGGTAAACGGTTGGTGCCCACCGTGGGGATAAAGATAATAGTGATTATTTTGGTGCTAGTTTTCTGATAAGACACTCTTATTTATCTATGTCAATACCACACAAGAGGGGGGGTCATTTGCGCGGTGACCAATTTTCGCGTGCAGTAGTTATAGAACGACCAGGTTCTTCTATGTGTTCCAACTCCTACAGTTTGAGGAATAATAATTACAGAAAATAAGGAACACAGCAATTATACGTGGAAAACACCTGGCTCAAAAGGTGAAAAAACCACGACCTACTTCCTAGTAGGATTTTCCCAAACACTTCACTAAATTAATGAGCCAAACAGCATTTACAATATAAACTCTTTTGTAAACCTAAGGATTAACTCTAACCCTTTGTGGCAAACTAGCTTCTAGCTATTTGCAACAACCTTTAAGTTAACTCTAACTTGAATACTCAGTACCTATTACAAATTCTTCTAGATAAAGCTGAAAAATACACTTTGTAATCACCTACTACAAATAAACTAGACTAAAAGACAACAGATGGAACTGGTTCTTCTAGCTGGTTCAAGTAGCTTCAGAATCGCACAGGAAATTCTCACACGAACTGCTTACAAAATTGCTTTGGTAATTTTGTTCTCAATTCTTGTTTTGCTTCTATGTTTGTGCGCACTTGTTCAATAAGAACACTTGACAATATATAGGATCCGCAGAAAAGGAGATATACTAGGATTAGGATGCAGCTCTTCCAATTCTGATGCAACTCTTCCTTGGTGAAAGAGTTCTAGTTGATCTCAACTCCCTACATCCTCTTCTATCTTGATTCTATCCTTACTGAATAAGGAGTCCAAATCCCTATCAATTTGCAACTTTTCGACCAGGAGATATATCTTCAGGTCACTGATTGTGCTTATCTCCTGTTTGCGATCACCTCACGTGCCATTACCTCTACATGTCTATGTCTCCAGTGATGGACATGGTTCAACTCTGAGTTCATTTGTCAATCTTCAAAATCATTCATCTTCTTGATCCAACAAATTCCCCATTTTTGATGATGACAAACTCTGTGCTTAGTCATGTAATCACTTTAATCCAACATTGACACTTTTTATAGTATTAAGCATTTATCATAAAGAACCAGGTTCATTAGGTTATAAATATCACAATTTTCAATATAGCACATCTTCCCCCTTTTGGCATCATCGAAAAGTTGCAAAGTGTTAGAATTACCAGATTTATAATAATTACTCATGGCCACTGAGGCAACTGCAAGTACAAACATGTATTAATCATCAATAGCGAACCAAGGCTGTAAACTATCAAGGAAAGTGAGACACAATGAGTAAGAGCAAAAACAGCATAATTCATTAATAAAAGCATGGTTCAAGCACTAAACACATAACGAACTAAAAACAGTTACAAGCATGAGAAAAAGATAGCAAAACAAAATCCCGAACTGGGTCATAGAGGGGTAAGGTACGACACTAGACACCTAAGGCTGGGAAGGGGTGGAGGGTAGGTTCTTATCTTGGAGAAGAGAGAGAATTTTTTGAAGAATCCCTGCATTCTTCTCCTTTTCATTAGCCAGTTCAGATCTGAGAGCATCCCACTAAGCCTCAACCTCTGCAAGGCCGGTCTTCAGGCGAAGGATTTCAGCATCCTTAACCCCACCTTCATGCACAATTGCCCTGACCTTGCTATTCACAGGCGTTTTCCTTGATGAACCAGGTTCATCATCAGGAACATGCCCATCATAATCGCATGTCAGAAGTGTGTTCTTCCCAAAATGGTCTTTGACAGTGGCCATTTCTGCTTTCTTCACAGGCACTTTGAAGTGAGCCAGCACAGTCGTTAGGATGAACCCATATGGGATAGCATGAGCCTTGGAGTCATTGACCACCATGTCCAGCAGCTGAACCTCTTGGTGATTTTCAATGCAGAAGGAAGGCCATCCAAATCGGGCCACCGCTGTCTTGTATAATCATCATATCCCTCAGCGGGAATCCCAAGAATTTCACCCAGCTCCTTGGCATCCAAGGAGATGTTAACCCCCTTCACTTGACTGGATACCCTGCCATCCTTGACTTCTGCCTTTGCCATGAACTCGACAATCTCACTCCTGGCCAGCCTGCCTTCAAGTTGAAGGACCATGTCTTTCCAGCCCTGTACTTCCAGAGTGTCCACAAGGTAAATCATACCAGATTCTTCAAGATCCTTCAGCAACCTTCCTTTTAGTATCGTGCGCTTCCCAAATTTTGTCAATTTGTATGTCTCTCCACCAGACTCCTCTACTTCTTCACCACTCTCCTCATCATCAACCTGAGCCTTCTTTGATTTCTTTGTGGACCTAGTCCTTCTAGAAACAGTCGAGGGTGTACTAGACATAGATGCTGACTATTTGGAAGAAGTCTTGTACTTCTTTGGTTTGGGTGTCTGAAACTCAACTTCTGCCATTTGTTACTCTTGATGGACCAGGTCCATCTCCTCACAACATCAACAGCCTCTGTGGGCTCAAACACTTTTGCCTTCCCCTTTTCAGCTTTCTTTCTCCTACTCTCCCTCAAAGCCTTTTGCAACTCCTCTTCACTCTACCTAAACACTCCTTGTGGTGCGACCTCTAGAAATGGAAGCATCAACAGAGGGAGTGGCTTTTCTCTTTTTTCTTTCCACTGGAGGAGCAGCATTCTTGGTCTTGGGTGTCTTCTTCTTTTTGGGTTTATATCTCTCTCCTAACTTTCTCATAATATCAGACAAAGTTTCTTCAATGGATGAACTAGGTTCATCGGTTGCATGTTGAAGATTTTCCAGCCCCTTTGCAGCCTCTCTAGAATTACTTCCTCCTAAATCCTTAGCATCTTCTTCAACAACCACTGGGACAGTCCCACAAATTGCCAGTGGAGTACCTCATTCCCATGTTCCCCTCACAGTACTTCTTTCTCCCTCACTCACAAAGTTATTTTTACTGCCTCTTCTTCTCCTATCAGGAATCTCCACATCCACTAAAGACCCAATTAAAACAAATCTATTTTCAGAAGTGACTGGCTCAGACTCAATTTTAGATGTTACCTGTTCAGAATCAGACGAACCAGCTGCTTCCCCCTCATTAGCGGACTTGAAAGAGTGATTGGAATTCTCAGATTCTTGGGCCTGGCTAGCTTGAAGCTTTGCGTTCAATTTCCTAGCTAGAGAGCCAGAGGCCACGTCTTTCTGGCGAGCATTTTCACACACCTTCTCCTGGGTTCTGAATTTGGGCTTGGTTGTACAACGGGAGTGGTTGGAGGAGAAGGAACATGGTTGTTTTGAAGGGTGGTGGGTTGTGATTGAGATGGGGTGGAGGAATTTGATTGAGATGGAGTAGAACCAGTATCTTCAAGAGTGATACTGTAGTCAGGTGTGGTTGATGAGGTGGGGTGTTAGCCATGGTGATGATTTTTGTTAAAGGAAATCAGGATCAAGTTGTTAGAGTAGAAGGTTGAAAGGGTTTCGACGGTTATGGCTTTAAGAAAAAGGTGACAGATTAGAGAAGTGATGATGGGTTTTTAAAGGCTTGGTTAAATACACAACAGATGTAATTTTGGTCAAGTGGGAGTCTAATCGGTTCAGGAGTGTCAGGGATAAGTGATGGTTATGACTCCCCTATAATCTAGGCTATTTTAATTTGATTTGACTCTTTGGAACTGGTTCAAATTTGGGATGGCTACTAGATTTAGTAAAGGCTTATTATAGATAGAGTCCTGCTCATGAGTAACTATAGATATTTCAATATGTGTATAGTGATGAGCACATACCTTGTCTGTCAGATGAACCAGCAGCGATAAACCAGGTTCATCTTGTTAGAATCTCTTGATCAAGCCTCAATTTACAAAAACAGAAAAACATCATTAGTCACCAAGGAGTCATATTAACACATGGCAAGAGAGTATGCCTTTTAAGGCATGAGACGAGCAACGATTATTCTGATTATTTACACCTTTCAGAATTCCTAGCCAAAAATTTTTTTTGTTTTGAATTGGTTCAATTAGGTGATCTTAATCATCCCTAATTCTAACCTTTTCTCTCAAAATTCTCTCTACTTAGTGCCTTAGTAAATATGTCAACAATTTGTTTGTCAGTAGCACATAATTCAATAGAGATCATTCCCTTCTCATAGTTGTCTCTTAGGAAATGGTGTCTAACATCTATGTGCTTTGTTCTTTTATGATGGACGGGGTTCTTTGTCATACTAATAGCACTAGTGTTATCACAGAAGATAGGAATGCATCCAACCTCTATGCCAAAATCCATCAGTTGTTGCTTAATCCATAGTAACTGAGCACAGCATGAGGCTGCAGCCACGTACTCAGCCTCAGCAGTAGATAGAGCTACTGAATTCTGTTTCTTAGTGGCCCAAGACACAAGACATGAGCCCAAAAAGTGTGACATACCTGAGGTGCTCTTTTTATCAACCAAAAAGCCTGCATAGTCAGCATCAGCATATCCCACAAGATCAAAATTACTACCTTTAGGATACCAGAGGCAGAGGTTTGTGGTGCCTTTAAGGTATCTCAAGATTCTCTTCACTGCAGTTAAGTGTGATTCCTTTGGATTAGCCTGAAATCTTGCGCAAAGTCCTACACTGAAGACAATGTCAGGTCTACTAGCAGTAAGATACAACAATGAACCAATCATTCCACTATACAACTTTTGATCGACAGATGAACCAGGTTCATCTACATCTAGTTTTGTGGTTGTTGCAATAGGAGTGTCAATTTCCTTAGAGTCTTCCATTTTAAATCTTTTAATCAATTATTTCACATATTTTGTTGATGGATCATAGTCCCATTTGAATTTTGTTTAATTTGTAAGCCTAAAAAGAAGTTAAGCTCACCCATCATGCTCATTTCAAATTCATTCCCCATTAGTTTCGCAAATTCTTTACTTAACTTTTCAGAAGTTGCCCCAAATATTATGTCATCTACACATATCTGCACTACCAAGAGATCTTTACCTTTTTTCTTCAAGAATAAGGTGCTATCAATTTTACCTCTCTTGTAGTCATGTTCCAGCAGGAATTTTGAAAGCCTTTCATACCATGCCCTTGGAGCTTGCTTGAGTCCATACAGTGCTTTGTCAAGCTTGTACACATGAGTAGGATTCTCCTTGTTTTCAAACCCCGGAGGCTGCTTTACAAACACATCTTCCTTGAGATAGCCATTCAGGAAGGCACTTTTGACATCCATCTGGTGAAGGGTGAATTCCATGTAAGCACCAAAGGCTATGAGGGGCCTAATTGCTTCCAAACTTGCCACAGGAGCAAAGGTTTCATCATAATATATTCATTCCTCCTGACCGTATCCTTGAACCACCAATCTTGCCTTGTTTCTTGTAATAGTTCCATCTTCATCAAGCTTGTTTCTGAATACCCACTTTGTTCCAATCACTGATCTATCAAAGAGTCTGGGTACCATATGCCAAACTTAACTCCTTTCAAATTGTTTGAGTTCTTCTTGCATTGCATTTACCCAATCTGTATACTGCAAAGCTTTAGCAATATTTTTAGGTTCAATCAAGGATAGAAAAGCATTAAACGCACACAGATTTTTCAAAGAGGATCTAGTTCTGATTACAGATTTTGGATCAGTTATAATGTTCTCCATGGGGTGTGAGCTTTGATATCTATGTGGTTTTACAACAAACTGGGTATTACTTGAAGATCCTACAGTGTCTTGTTGCTGAGGAGCAGGATCAGGGACATGTTCCAATGAGGTTTGGAAAGTAGTTTGTTGCTCAGTTCCCCCTGGCATGTTGCCTGGGATGGATGAACATGTTCTATCACCCTTTCCTTCCTCCAGTGTCGCTTCAGTTTGGTCTGAGTTTCTGACCAGCCCAATTTCTTCATCTACTTGTTCCTGTCTCTCAGAGAGAATGTTAGCTTCATAAAAAACAACATGCACACTCTCTTCAACACACATAGTTCTTTTGTTATAAACTTTATAAGCCTTACTGTGTGAAGAATATCCCAAGAATACTCCCTCATCACTTCTGGTATCAAACTTACTTAGGGAGTCCTTGCCATTGTTGTGCACAAAGCACTTATAGCCAAAAGCCCTAAGATGGGATATATTGGGCTTGCTCCCTTTAAGTAACTCATAGGGAGTCTTCTATACAAGTGGTCTAGTCATGCACCTATTTATGGTGTAGCATGCAGTGTTTATTGCTTCTGCCCAAAAACTATGAGGTAGTTTACTGGAAAGAAGCATGGTTCTACCCATATCTTCAAGGGTTCTGTTCTTTCTTTCAACAACTCCATTTTGTTGTGGAGTTGTAGGGGCAGAGAAGTTATGATCTATGCCATGTTCATCACAAAATTCAGCAAACTTTGCATTTTAAAATTCAGTGTCATGATCAGAACTTATTGATGCAAGTTGATTTCCTAATTGTTTCTATATTTTTCTAACAAAAGAAGTAAACATGTCAAATGCTTCATCTTTAGATGTTAGAAACAATGTCCAGGTAAATCTAGAATATTCATCAACAAGCACCTTTACATATCTCTTACCACCTCTGCTTAATATTCTCATAGGACCACATAGATCCATATGGACCAGTTCCGTCGTCCTGTTGGTACTTACCATTTTCTTGCTTTTGAAAGATGATCTTACCTGCTTCCCCCTTGCACAAGCCTCACAAACTTTGTCTTCCTTGAACTTAATGTTAGGGAGACCTATCACTAGGTCCTTGGAGACTAATTTGTTGAGTTGATTTAAGCTAGCATGTCCAAGTCTTTTGTACCAAAGGAGGGGATTGATGTCCAACACACTCAAACAAGTTAATTCGTTTTCTGATAGTGTGGACAAGTCTATGATATAGATATTATTCACTCTTTTTCCCTGCAAAATAATATTGTCAGTGATAAGATTAATCACAAAACATTTTGTAGAAGTGAATTCAACCAGGTTACTTCTGTCACACAGTTGTGACACACTGATTAGGCTATATTTCAATCCATCTATCAAGTAAACATTCTCAATGGAACGTGTGTCATCCTTACCTACCTTATCAACCCCAATAATTTCACCTTTCTTCCCATTTCCAAAGGAGACATTTCATTCTTTGAGAATTTCAAGTGAAAGGAACTGTTCCTTGTTCCCTGTCATGTGCTTTGAGCAGCCACTATCCAAGTACCATATTTGACTGCTCCCTTTCACTTGAACCTGCAAGAGAAAATCATGGGTTAGTCTTAAGAACCCAAACTAGTTTGGGTCTTTTTCTATGAGAAAAAGGATGAATTAAGCTTCTTCTGGCCCAATTTGGCAGCCAATTTTTCTTTCGAAAACAAAGTTTTTATTCCTTTGACTGGCCTGCTCTTTTGCATTGCATTCAATTTTGTAGTGACCAGTGTTACCCCAGCGGGTGCAGATTTTGTTCTCAGGAAGTGTGAGGTACTTACTTTTGGGATCCCATTTAGGTATTTGACTCCCAAAACCAAGTCCTCTTCTGTTGCTACTGTGATTTTCTTGAAGCCAGGTCAAGGCATCAGAAGATTTATTCCATTTGCATGTTCGAACCAGTTCATGTTTGACCTTTCCAAGTTCCTCTTTTAGCACTCTTATTTTTTCATCTCTATTATACAACTCATCCTTTAGTATGCCTACATTTTCTTCTAATATGAGTTGAGAGTTGTCAGCTATCTTCTTTCTAGTTCGTAGTTTCAGTTTTAAATTTTCAGATTTTAACTCTAGGACCTTAGTTTCAAGTGGATGAACCTGGTTCTTCAAGGCAGTGTTTTCGTTTACCGATTCACTTACTCTGAGCTTCAGGTTCTTACACTTTGCTTTTAACATTACACACTCCTTAGACAGCTGTTCTTTTTCTTTATTTATTTCTTCAGAATCATCAATGAAGTCAAGTAATAATTCTGAGAGTTTTTCTTTGGATAAGAACTTAATCTTGTTTTTGAGATGAGATAATTACCTCTGATTCCTCATCTGATTCACCAATTTCCATGAGTGCTTTCTCATCTCCATCTTCATTATCTGATTCTTCATCTGAACTTTCTCCCCAAGCAGCAACCATAGCTTTTGTTGATGTTGTGTTTTTATTGGGATGAACCAGTTCGTTATTCCGGTTCCTTTGTTCAAATATTTCCTTTTTCCATTCAACTTCCCACTGAGGATAGTTCTTGATGTGATGATCAGTTTTCCACATTTGTAGCATCCCTCGTTGGTGGGTTTTTCTAGTGCCTTTTCCTTATTGTAGTTTCCACCTCTTGAGATGCCTTTTATTCCTGATGAGATAGTTTCTGAATTCCTTGGTGATCATAGCCATTTCATCTTCCTCCACATCTGTTCCCTCAGTGATTCTCAGTGCCATACTTCTTTCCTTTTTGGGAGCATCCATCTTCATTTTATTCCTTTCAAGTTCATAGGCAGTGAGATTTCCAATTAGCTCATCCAATCTGAGGGTTGCCATGTTCTTGGATTCCTGAATAGCAGTGATTTTACTCTCCCAAGAGATTGGCAGAACCCTTGTCAAAATCTTTTCAACCTTGTCTTCTTCAAGGATAGTCCTTCCAAGAGATTTTAGTTCATTTGTCAGAGTAGTGAACCTAGTGTACATCTCTTGGATGGTCTCTCCTTCCTTCATAGAGAAATTCTCATATTGAGAATATAGTAATGTACCTATGGATCTTTTCACTTGTGCAGTTCCTTCAAGAGCCACTTGCAAGGTGTCGTGCAGCTTTGAATTCTACTGTACTAATCTGGACCAAGTCCACACACAAGACACTTCTTGGCCTTGGCATTCTTTTCCCATTTTCTTAAGTCTTCAGCTGTGCAGTCAGCTCTTGTCTTTGGCACATCTACTCCTTCTGCAGTCTTCTTCATGGTGGCCAAAGGACCGTCAGTGACTATGTTCCATAGTTCATAGTCTTCTCTAATTAAGTGATCATTCATCATGTTCTTCCACCATGAGTAGTACTGGCCATTGAAAAGTGGTGGCCTAGCAGTTGATTGTCCTTCTCAGTTCCCAGGTGGTGCACTCATCTTGATCTTTTCCTAATGTCTTAGCCTCTTCAAGGATAACCTGCTCTGATACCAATTATTATTTATCTATGTCAATACCACACAAGAGGGGGGTGATTTGTGTGGTGACCAATTTTCGCGCGCAGTAGTTATAGAAGGACCAGGTTCTTCTATGATAGTTTGCGGAATAATAATTGCAGAAAATAAAGAACACAGTAATTTTACGTGGAAAACACCTGGCTCAAAAGGTGAAAAAACCACGACCTACTTCCCAGTAGGATTTTCCCAAACTCTTCACTAAATCAATGAGCCAAACAACATTTACAAAATAAACTCTTTTGTAAACCTAAGGATTAACTCTAACCCTTTGTGGCAAACTAGCCTCTAGCTATTTGAGACAACCTTCAAGTTAACTCTAACTTGAATACTCAGTACCTATTACAAATGCTTCTAGATAAAGCTGAAAGATACACTTTGTAATCACCTACTACAAATAAACTAGACAAAAAGACAACATATGGAACTGAATATTCTAGCTGGTTCAAGTAGCTTCAGAATTGCACAGGAAATTCTCACACGAACTGCTTACAAAATTGCTTTGGTAATTTTGTTCTCAATTCTTGTTTTGCTTCTATGTTTGTGTGCACATGTTCAATAATAACACTTGACAATATATAGGATCCGCAGAAAAGGAGATATACTAGAACTAGGATGCAGCTCTTCCAATTCTGATGCAACTCTTCCTTGGTGAAAGAGTTCTAGTTGATCTCAACTCCCTAGATTCTCTTCTATCTTGATTTTTTCCTTACTGAATAAGGAATCCATCTCCCTATCAATTTGTAACCTTTTGGACTAGGAGATATATCTTCAGATCACTGATTGTGCTTATCTCCTATTTGCGATCACCTCACGTGCCATTACCTCTGCATGTCTATGTCTCCATTGATGGACCTAGTTCAACTCTGAGTTCATTTGTCAATCTTCAAAACCATTCAGCTTCTTGATCCAACTAATTCCCCCTTTTGATGATGACAAACTCTATGCTTGGTCCTGTAATCACTTTAATCCAACATGAAAACTTTTTATAGTATTAAGCATTTATCATAAAGAACCAGGTTCATTAGGTTATAAATATCACAATTTTCAATATATCACATCTTCCCCCTTTTGGCATCATCGAAAAGTTGCAAAGTGTTAGAATTACGAGATTTATAATAATTACTCATGGCCACTGAGGCAACTGCAAGTGCAAACATGTATTAATCATCACTAGCGAACCAAGGATGTAAACTATCAAGGAAAGTGAGACACAATGAGTAAGAGAAAAAATAGCATAATCCATTGATAAAAGCATGGTTCAATCACTAAACACATAATGAACTAAAAACAGTTACAAGCATGAGCAAAAGATAGCAAAAAAAATCCCGAACTGGGTCATAGAGGGGTAAGGGACGACACTGAACACCTAAGGCTGGGAAGGGACGGAGGTTGGGTTCTTTGCTTGGAGAAGAGAGAGCATTTGTTGAAGCATCCCTGCATTCTTCTCCTTTTCATTAGCCAGTTCAGATCTGAGAGCATCCCGCTCAGCCTCAAGAGGTAGCCCGATTGTCCCATGAAGGGCACCTTCGAGAGCTCCTCATTTTAGAGAGAGATGTAAATAGGAAAAATGAACACGAGGAGCCGCAGCACATCATTCATATGATCATCGGGGGAGTCGACGTCCCACAGGGACCCATATTCAAATGAACAAAAGTATCCATCACAAGGGAGAAGCGATCTCGGGACTACATTCCCGAGGATACCCTCACATTTAGCGAGGAAGACATCGAGGCCTTTTCTCAGCCTCATAATGATGCAATGTTAATCTCTATCCTTTTAAATAAAATTCAAGTTAAACATGTGCTCGTGGATCCAGGTAGTTCGGCCAATATAATTAGGTTGAGGGTCGTGGAGCAGCTCGGGTTGCTCGACCAAGTGATACCCGCCTCTTGAATGGATTCAACATGGCGAATGAAACAACAAAGGGGGAAATCATCCTCCCATTCAACATGGTCGGAACCATACAATCCACCAAGTTTCATGTCATCGAAGGTGACATGAGGTACAACGCTTTACTTGGAAGGCCATGGATTCATAACATGAGGGCAGTGCCATCAACTCTTCATCAAATGATGAAGTTCCCTAAAAAGGATGGTGTGAAAACAGTATACGAAGAGTAGCATGCAGCTAAGGGAATGTTCGTAATACACGACCTGGCATCGGTACCAACGCCATCCACCTCAGAGAAGTCAGAGGACAAACAGGTAGCCAAATAGCAACCACAGGCCATACCCTCGGTTAAGCCCGAGGGACGGGTGGTCGAGGATGAAGAGGAAGATTTCCTTACCCCTAGAAACTTCATTGCCCTCGAGGAGTCAGATGCAACGAAGTCCACGGTCGAAGACCTAGAGCAGGCTGTATTGATAAAACATCTTCCAGAGCGAAAGGTATACCTGGGAATGGGATTAACCCCGGAATGCAGGAAAAAACTCATTTAATTTCTTATTAATAACATTGATTGATTCGCTTGGTCCCACTTAGATATGACAGGGATCCCACCAGAGATAACCACCCATCGACTAAGTGTCGACCCCAGGTTCAAACTAGTAAAGCAAAAAAGGAGACCTCAGTCCGAGGTAAAGCATGCATTCATCCAAGATGAAGTAACCAAACTTCTCAAAATAGGATCCATTAGGGAAGTAAAATACCCCGAATGGCTAGCTAATGTAGTAGTAGTCCTGAAAAAGGGAAATAAACTTAGAATGTGTGTAGATTACAAAGATTTGAACAAACCATGCCCTGAAGAATCCTTCCCACTGCCAAACATCGACCGTCTGATCGATGATACAACTGGCCATGAGATCCTTACTTTTCTCGACGCCTACTCCAGGTACAATCAAATTCAAATGAACCCGTAGGACCAGGGAAAGACTTTGTTTATCACGAAGTATGGAACATATTGCTATAATGTAATGCCCTTCGGGCTAAAAAATGCAAGAGCTACATATCAATGCCTAATTAATAAGATGTTCGAACATCAAATAGGCAAGTCTATGGAAGTTTAGATTGATGCCATGTTAGTTAAGCCCCTGCACGCAGAGGACCATTTGACTCATTTGCAGGCAACGTTCGATATCCTAAGAAGGTACAACATGAAGCTCAATCCCGAGAAATGCGTCTTCGAAGTCGGATCGGGCAAATTTTTGGGCTTATGGTGTCAAATAGGGGGGTCGAGATTAATTCCGATAAAATCAAAGCCCTCGAGGAGATCAGCATGGTAAATAATGTGAAATTAGTACAACGGCTCATCGGGTAGATAGCAGCCTTAGGTCGATTCATCTCGAGTTCATCTGATCAGAGTCATCACTTTTTCTCCCTTCTTAAGAAGAAAAACAACTTCGAGTGGACTCTGGAATGCCAACAGGCCTTGGAAGAATTAAAATAGTATCTCTCAAGCCCACCTTTGATCCATACCCCGAAGGAGGATGAAACATTATACTTGTATTTGGTCGTGTCCGAAGTAGCGGTAAGTGGCGTGTTGGTTCGAGAAGAACAAGGTACACAATTCCCTATTTATTACATAAGTCGGACCCTAGGAGATGTTGAAACCAGGTATCCACACTTAGAAAAATTGGCTCTTGCATTACTAAGTTCATCTAGGAAGTTGAAACCATACTTTCAATGTCATCACATATGTGTGTTAACTACATGTCCACTTTGAACATCTTTCATAAGCCCGAATTATCGGGTCGATTGGCCAAATGGGCCATCAAACTTGGAGGGTATAATATCGAATATCAACCTCGAACGGCTATCAAGTCTCAAATTTTGGCAGACTTTGTGGCTGACTTTACGCATGCTCTCGTGCCCGAAGTGGAAAAAGAACTCCTGTTAAAAATAGGTGCATCGTCAGGGGTATGGAGCCTCTTCACTGACGGCGCCTCGAACGTGAAAGGGTCCGGGCTCGGTATAGTTCTAAAACCACCTACGGGCGTCATAATTAGACAATCCATAAAAACTTCAAAATTGACTAACAATGAGACTGAGTATGAGGCCATGATTGCAGATCTCGAACTAGCCAAAGGCCTAGGAGTAGAGGGCATCGAAGCAAAATGTGACTCTCTTTTGCTTGTAAACCAAGTAAACGGGAGCTTCAAGGTTCGAGAAGATAGGATGCAAAGATACTTAGACAAGCTTCAAGTGACATTGCATCGCTTCAAAGAATGGACCCTGGTCCACATACCTCGAGAATGGACCCTAGTCAACTTGGAATTGCTCGATGAATGCAGGGACTTGGTGCATTTAATAATGGTATCTCAAAAGCAGAGAATGGAGCGATATTATAATCGAAGAGCCAACCTCCGTTATTTCAAAATAGGAGACTTGGTCCTAAGGAAAGTAACTCAAAACACCCAGAGGCTCAACATGGGAAAGCTAGGTCCAACATGGGAAGGCCCCTAGCAGGTTTCAGCTATCTCCGGGAAAGGTTCATACGAGTTGGAAAACTTAAATGGAGAAAAGTTGCCCTGCAATTGGAACCTGTCATACCTCAAAAGATATTTTTGCTGATGAACATTATCCTATCAGAAAGTATGTGCTACACTCATTTTCCCTTCGTTCAATTTTTGTCCCAATTGGGTTTTTCTGTCAAGGTTTTTAACGAGGCACCAATAGAAAGCATACTACAAAGACAACAACAATAATATCTTTAAAAGAAAGGCACACAAGCAAAATCTGCTCGGGGATAGTTAGATAATGTTTTGCTCTATAGCAAATTCCCACGGGGAAGTTAAGTTTGCTATTGAGAAAACTGATGGTTATCTGATGGTTCACAAGCTCAAACTACTAGAGGGTCGTTAGATAGTCCTTCGCTCGATAGCATAAATTCCTAAGGGGAAGTAAAGTACGTTACCAAAATAAGGATTATCTAGCAATGCATTAGTGGAATCTTCAAAAATACAAGAATTCCAATGTTCTAATTTGCACTCTTAGCATCCGAACACTGGGGAGAATGATATGAGGATACATCAACAATGACTGCCACGTCAACCAGGAAACAAAAAATCGGAAATATAATTGTATCATCGGGACTGGGACTGCGCGACCAGCCCCGTAGAAACAAGTTCTACAAGTTAGCCACAAGTAATGGCAATTTCTTTTCAGCATAGCAAATGCTTATGTACTTTTTGAATATAGAAGGAATAAAATGAAATCCTTTTGTTTTTATCTTGTTCTTGTCTGAACGATGAATTAACTTTGTCATTTGAAAATTAAACTAGTACTTCAAATGCTAGTGTCGTAATGAACAGGAAACGTCCTCTTCAAGAGCACCATAAACATAAAAGGGCCCTCTTTTGTAAAACCCTCACGTTAAAGGGTTGCTTCCGGAAGAATTTATCCCCAAAATCAAAATGCCTTCGGGGAAAGATACACCCAAAGTCGTATAAGAAAGGACGCAAAAAGTAAACTTGAACAAATACTTATCAAAGCCCTCACGAAAAAGGGTTGATGCCTAGAGCCAAAAATGCTTTCACGGAGAATACACCCAAGGCTTCACATAACAAGACGCAAAACAGAAAAGCTTGCACAAAATTCTTAAGCAAAAGAAAAAAATGAAAAGATTAAAGACTTTCATGAATATTCAAATGAACGAAAGACTCAAACAAATACTTGAGCAAAAGATGTTTTTATTTACAAAAACATGTCAAAACGGTACAGGTACAAGAATTGGAAAAAACAGAAAAGCTAAACGGTAGTATCTCCGGAACCAGGATGAAGATAAGTGTTCGCGCCCCCAGGAGAAGTAGACAGACCCATTGATGTCTTAATGTTTTGACCAGTTTGGCCTTCAACATCATCATCCTCCGATTCTTCTTCAGTTCCCGAGAACTCAGAACCGGAACCATAAAAACCAGGTGCATCAGACCTCGTTGGGAGTCTACTTTTAGCAGCTAACTCAAGCTCACGGGCGTTAGTAATCTCGGAATCAAAAGCAATGACTCCGGCTTTGGCCTCTTCCAAGTTTTTTCTCCTCATGTTGTACATAGCATAAGTTTTCTCAACAATGAGGAAAGCCGCTCGGTGCTTAAGTTCTTCTTTGAGTTGGTTTACCTCAGCAGAAAGGTTTTCCCGAGCGGACGTAGCAGATTTGAGGCTAACATCAAGGTCACGAACAGTTGAACTAAAAAGCCTATTATGCTGGATAGTTTTCCTTTACTTCTCTTCCAGTTGGGCGTGTTTCGCCCCGTAGCAACAAGATCTTCAATTTTGGAGTTCAAGGCTGTCTCTAAGTTGATCACTCTTTCAGCAGAGGCAGCCTCGCCGTCAGTTGCAGCAAGACCGGCGTTATGGATTTCAACCCATTTGTCCTTGGCTTCGTCAAATTTAACCCTCAGCAGGCCAATTTCTTGTCTAAGGGTTACCACTTCTTGCTCGCTTTGCTGCAAAGGCCTCCAATACAACAATCTTAGCAGCTTTGGCTTCCAGTTTCGAAAGGCGAGGGACATGTTGCTCCTGATCTGCCAAAAGTTGATCCCGTGCGGAGGTTATCTCTTCCTTTTTAATGAATCAACCTCTAAAGGCCCTCGGAAGCAAGAAAGTTGGCCAACAAAGTAAGAAGGGAAAAATTCAGGATATATACCTTAAAATAGAAGGAGAAATAAAGGAAGAAAGGAATGTACCCTACGGCGTTGTACATGGTGTTGTTAAACAAACACTTTCCCGAGAGTGTATGAATCTTTTCTCAGTCTATTCTGAAGCCAAATGTATACGATCGAAATCGGAGGAGTCCGATTTCAAAGTCTATGCTATGTTTCGAGCCCGAGCTCATGTTCGAGATAAATTTCAAGTCCGAACTCGGAATGTGCACTTCGAGAAAGCACATCAAAGTCCCGTCACTACCTACCTCGAGGTAGTGCAAAATCGATGACAGTCAAGAAAAAGCAAGAATTTCCCAAGGACACGTGGTTTGGACAGATAATATTTGTAAGAGATAGTACAAATCCATACTAGATCGTTATACAGATATGCCAATACTATTCTTTGTCATAATTAGATATGTACCATATTAGATTTTTCCCCTCCTATATAAAGGGGAACCCAATTATTTTATAAGGATCATCATACCATTCACTACTATAGAATATTCTACTCTACTTTTCTCGTTTGTTGTGCTCAAGTTTATTCTTAAACTGTATTGTTCTTCATTTACTGTTCATACTTTATTGTTACTAAGATAGCCTCGAGGCCCTAAAACCACCAAGTTCGAAGCCCTCGTTCCTTTAGCAACACTGGTTCGATTATCACATTATTCTTACTTACACTTATCATTTCTTGATTATTAACTAGTATTGGAATAAATCATATATTTTTAGAACCACAAATTAAGTATAATTGTTAAAACCATTTTTGAGATAAAGACCAAAGGCTTAGATAATTAGCAAGCTCTACCGGCCGGGATAGCAAGTTGCATCCGATAGAGACCGAAAGAGTAACATTCCTCCTCCTTTGTGGATCTTTAGAAGGGGCAACATTGCCCCAAATTACCATGAAATGGGGTCTGTGGAAGAGGAACACCTTCTTCGTGGTTAGGTGTGGCAGGTGGAGATGGTGTAGCAATTGCTGGTGGAAGATGGATGAAGATGGAAATGTTGTAGCAGTTGTTGGTGTTGGTGAAGATGGAGATGAAGATGATGGGAGTTGACATTATCTACCAAATCAAACTCTCCCAGAAGTGTAGAGGCATCGTCCTTGGTTGGTGTAACTATCTCTACAGGTCGAACATCCTGTTGAGATAATGAGGATAGTTGTCTTCAATGTAGAGAAGCTCCCTCATCGCTAGCTTCTTCACCATCGTTGATCGTCACGGTGTCTATGATCGGCCCAGAAGAAGGGCCAGTCACCATCACTACCGGAGATGACTCGGGGGCATCGGTCCTCCCTCTCTTTTTCATTTCCCCAGCTGCGGAAGAGCGTCTTTTCTTTGGTTGTTTTCTTCCGATCAGGGACTCTTTAAAGAAATATTATCTCTCGAAGTAGGCTCAGAGACACCTGTTCGAGTAAGAGCCTCCTAAAGCAGCCTCGCTGTTTCAGCAAGATCAGCCAAGACATCCTCCTTGAGAACAAAAATAGAGCCCGTTGGTAGACCTAATTTCATAGACAAGTTAGAAAGGATCAATCAAGTTCTTCACATGAAAAATTGAAAAAGGGTGAGTTTTAATTACCATGATTCTTGTCCTTCCACCCGTTTTTAGGGGCCAGTTCTTTCCACAAGCGAGTCTCGGGTGTCGTAACGTCTAAGATCTTTAGTACCCACTGATCCAAACCTTCAACCACCGGTGGGATCCATCGAGTTGCTGAAATAGGCGAAGGATGGAGGATCAATACGGCTATAGAAAAATATTTAGTAAAAGGAAATACTAAACAAAGAGCTTATGAGTGCGGTTCCAAGCGGTTGGAAAGGATGGAGCATGTCATGACCCAATTTCTCCTATAAGCCGTTATAGCGCCCAACGTTACCGCTAGGCAAGCCAACAGTTAATTAACCTTGTAATTGTTCTTTTTAACAAATTATAAATAGTTTATTTTTAATTATAAGATAAGTAAGAAGTGATAAATCTCATAAAATAAAGAGCAAACAATTAAAAGGACAGATGTGACGAAATAAATACACAAAAATCAGTTAGTGTCTAGCATAATCTCCAAGACCTGGTGTCACAAGTGTATGAGCTACTAGTAGGATATACAAAATTACTAAGCTACTGTATGCAAAACGGGCATACAAAAGTAGACAGAAAGTAAATACAAAAGAAAAGACTTTGGGTGCTGCAAAACGGGCTCGGAAGGCAGCTCACCGCAAAGTCTCGGAGTATCAGGAGTGCGCGTCGGGATGAACACCAGATGCACCTGCCTCAGATCCTGTGCGATTAGTGAAAAAGTGTAGCATGAGTACATAAAAAACATGGACCCAGTAAGTATAAATTCTAACCTCGAAAAAGTAGTGACAAGGGGTCGACTTCGACACTTACTATGGGCTGACAATAAAATATCGACATTCTAAATAAGCATGTGTAACGACCCGGCCGGTCATTTTGAGAGTGAGAGCCCCGATTCCCTAATAACTGATTTCCCCACATTTGCTTCTGCTTTTAAGACATGCCAGAGTGATTAACTATAAAGTTCGGAGGGTTTTGGGACACTTAGTCCCTAATTTTGAGTTTAAGCCTTAGAAATCGGATCGTAGTCGAACTATGTGAAGACGGTCCGGAATGGAATTCCGTCGACTCCGTTAGCTCCGTTGAGCGATTTTGGGGTTAGGAGCGCGTCCGGAATGTGGTTTCGAGGTCTGTAGTGGATTTAGGCTTGAATTGGCGAAAGTTTGAATTTCGACGATTTCGGCCGATAGGTGAAAGTTTTATATCGGACTCGGAATGGAATTCTGGGAGTGGTTGTAGGTTCGTGGTGTCATTTGTGACCTGTGTTTCAAATTTGAGGTCAATCGGACTAGTTTTGACATGTTTTGGCATCATTGGGGATTTCGGAAATTTGATAAGTTCTTAGGCTTGAATTTATATTTAATTCTTGTTTTTGGGTGTTATGTGATGTGGTTTTAATGCTCGAATATGTTCGAATAAGGTTATAGGACTGGTTCGTGATTTTGGTTGAGGCCCGGGGGGCCTCGGGTGTGTTTCGGATGCTCAACGGGAAGGTTTTAGACTTAAGCTAAAAGCTGCAGTTTGTTGGTTCTGGTGTTTCGCACCTGCGGAAGGGAAGCCGCAGGTGCAGACACGCAGGTGCGGTGGGGGTTTCATAGATGCAAATTTTCCCAAGGCCGGCTGGGTTCACAGATGCGGCTTGGAGACCGGAAGTGCGGCCCCAACCCAATTAATGAATTTTCGAACCTGCGATGCCTTTTCCGCAGGTGCGGTCAAATTGACCGCAGAAGCGGAAATCGCTGGGCAGAAATAAGGAAAATTGAGGGTTTGAGTTCATAACTTCAAAAATCAAATTGGAGCTCCGGATTTGGCAATTTTGTGAGGATTTTTAAGAGTAGATCAATAGGTAACGATTTCTAGTACTATTTCCCTTGTATTTCATCAATCTATAGTGAATTCTTCAACCTAATTAGGGAGAACTTGTGGGAAAATGTTTGAAAATGAGAGAAAGGTCCCCCAATTGAGAATCCGAGTTTTGAGTGGGATTTCAACGTCGGATTTTGATGATTTTTGGTTGAGTGTACTCGTGAGTGAATGGATCTTTGGAATTTGTGACATTCACCCGATTCCGAGTCGTGAGCCCGGGAGACCTTTTTGGGGAATTTCCATAATTGTGCACTTTAGCTTCAAACTTTTTTGTTAAACTAGTTGCTTGTAGTGATATTCACATTATGTAAGTTATTTGAATAGATTCGGGCCATTCGGAGTTTGGTACTCGTGGCAAGAACGTGATTCCGGGTTGAATTGAGCAGTCGAGGTAAGTGGCTTGCCTAACTTTGTGTTGGGGACTTCCCCCTTAGGGTATTTGGTGCTAAATGTTGTGTGGGCGCCGTGTACGTGAGGTGACGAGTACGTACACGGCCGTTATTTCAAAAATATCATTTTTCCCTTGCTAAACATAAACTGTCTTTCTCTTCTATGAACTTGCTCCCATATGATATACTGTTTAGTTTAGATTAGGAAAGCATGCTTACGTGCTTAATTCCCTACTTGATTTTCTGTGCGCCATGCTTAGTTAAACCCTTAATTGCCTTATCTGTGATTAGTATAAACTGTGTAAATTTGATGTTATGCTTGTCATTCATCGTGCATAGCATATTTAAAGTGGGACTACGGACGTATTCCAGGAGATCTCCCTGTACTGCATTTTTACTTTGGGACAACGGACGTATTCCGGGAGATCCCCCTATACTGCATATTTACTTTGGGACTACGGACGTATTCCGAGAGATCCCCCATGTACTGCATATTTATTTTGGGACTATGGACGTATTCCGGGAGATCCCCCTGTACTGCATATTTATTTTGGGACTACGGACGTATTCCGGGAGATCCCCTTCAACTGCATAATCATTTGGATTTACGGGACGGTATCCCAGGAGATTCAACTTTGTGATATATATTGTGTTAAGCCGAGGACTCTCTTTACTGTAGAAGTTATATTATTTTTCTTAAACTGTTTGTTGTATACATTACCTATCTTTGTACTGTTTTAAATTGATTTATATAGAAATTCAGTAGAGCCTTAACCTGACCTCGTTACTACTTGACTGGCGTTAGGCTTGGCACTTACTGGATACCAAATGTGGTGTACTCATGACCTTTCCTGCACATGTTTTCATGTGCAGATCTAGGTACGAGCTATCAGCCTCGTGGTTAGTCATTGCTGCTGATTCTAGGAGACTGCAAGATATTTCTGCCGCGTCCGCAGAATCCTCCGAGTCCCCTACCATTCTAGCTAGAGCTACAATAGTGTTAGAAGTTTGTGACTGTTGTGACACTCCGGGTCTTGGGGAGTTATATTTTTGTATGAGCGGAGCGGTCACTACGTTATCTATATCATTTGCCTTATCCCCTTTGTTGCTTGTATTTTATTTTGATTTTCCCTTTATAGTAGGCTTACCTAGTCGTAGAGACTAGGTGCCGTCTCGACACCTTTGGAGGGTAAATCGGGTCGTGACAAGTTGGTATCAGAGCGTCTAGGTTCATAGGAGTCACAAGTCACAAGCCGATTTATTAGGGTCTCGCGGATCGGTGCGGAGACATCCGTACCTATCTTCGGGAGGCTATGTAACTGCTAAGAACAATCATATTTCTTTGATTTCCTTGTCGTGCGAGTTATTGACATAAAAATTCTAAAATTCTATACTATTCTTTACCACAGATAGTGAGGACCCTTACTGGGAGGATCGACGACCAGGCACCCGAGCCCCTGCCAGAGCCACCAGAGGCCGGGGTTGGGGTAGAGGACGACAATGCGGTGCAACCCGGGCACCTACGAGAGCGGCAGCAGAGCAGCCCCCAGCAGCTCTAGCTAGAGGGCTGGCACCGGAGATTCCTATTGCTTCTCCAAGATTACAGGAGACTTTGGCTCAGTTCATGAGCATTTTCAGCACTCTAGCCCAGGCTGGACTACTTCTGATAGCTCCCGCTACATCTCAGGTCGGGAGAGGGGCACAGACTCCCGCAGCCCACACTCCTGAACAGATGGGCCAGGTTGATCAGGCGTCGTAGTATATTCCTATGCCCCCGGTGGCTCCAGTACAGCATGAGACCAGGGTAGTTGCTTCTGAGGCAAAGCAGCTCAAACACCAGATGTACAAGAAGTACCACCCACCTTCTTTCAGCGGACTAGCTTCAGAGGATGCTCTGGGTTTTCTTGAGGAGTGTCATCGTATTCTCCGCACTATGGGCATTGTGGAGACCAGTGGGGTTTCTTTTACTGCTTTCCAGTTGAGAGGAGCGACATATCAGTGGTGGCGTGCCTATGAGCTGAGTAGTCCAGACGAGGCAGCCTCACTCACTTGGACTCAGTTTTTAGAGATGTTTCTACGAGAGTATGTCCCTCAGAGCCTCAGGGATACTTGGCGCGCGGAGTTCGAGCAGTTGCGCCAGGGTACTATGATTGTGTCGGAGTATGCAGTTCGTTTCAATGAGTTAGATTGGCATGCACCAGCCTTGGTTGCCACACTCAGAGAGAGGGTTCGCCGCTTCATTGAGGGACTTCACCCTATTATTTGGACTAGTATGGCCAGAGAGTTGGAGATGGATATCACTTATCAGCAGGCAGTGAGTATTGACAGGAGAGTAGAGGGCATATTTGCTTGGGACCGAGAGGAGAGAGAGGCCAAGAGGTCTCGAGAGACTGGCCATTTTTCAGGAGCTCGCACACCAGCAGCACGCTATGGTAGGGGCTTTGTGGGTCACCCTGTTCATTCAGCTCTTCCAGTAGCCAGCGGTATTCCAGCTCCTCATAGACCTCATGAGCCCTATTATGCACCGCCAGTATCCAGTATGCCTCCAGTTCGAGGTGCTATTACCGGCCAGCCCAGTAGGCCAGCTCCCATTCAATATCAGCTGCAGCATGCTCCGAGGGGTTGTTTTGAGTGTGGTGAAACTCATCACATGATTAGAGATTTCCCCAGTTCCAGGAGGGGTGCACCTCCACAATCTTATCAGCCTCCACGTGCTCCGCTGGGTCCTCTGACTATTCTTCAAGCCCCAGCTTCCACCCCACCTCCTCAGATAGCTCGAGGTGGAGGTAGGGGAGATAGAGGTTGCCCTAGAGGGGGAGGCCAGGCCAGATACTATGCCCTTCCGGCCCGTTCCGAGGCCGTTGCTTCAGATTCAGCCCTCACAGGTATTGTCCCTGTCTATCATATGGATGCATTAGTATTATTTGACCCAGGCTCTACGTATTCATATGTGTCCTCTTATTTTGCTCCACATTTGGGGATATCTCGAGATTCTTTTAGTTCCTCTATTTATGTATCTAATCCGTTGGGAGACTCTCTAGTTGTGGACCGCGTATATCGGTCGTGTTTGATAACTCTTAGTGGTTTTGAGACCAAGGCTGATTTTTTATTACTCAGCATCGTAGATTTTGATGTTATCTTGCGAATGGACTGGTTGTCGCCCCATTATGCTATTCTTGATTGTCACGCTAAGACCGTGATGCTGGATATGCCAGGTTTGCCAAGATTAGAGTGGAGAGGTACCTTAGAGTATACTCCCCGCTGGGTCATTTCATTTCTTAAGGCTCAGCGGATGGTTGAGAAGGGGTGCGATGCGTATTTGGCCTATGTGAGAGATGTCAGTGTTGATACCCCTCCAGTTGAGTCAGTCCCAGTAGTGAGGGACTTTCCTGATGTATTCTCAGCTGATCTTCCGGGTATGCCGCCCGATAGAGATATTGATTTCGGTATTGATTTGTTGATGGGCACTCAGCCCATTTTTATTCCTCCTTACCGTATGGCTCCTCCTGAGTTGAAAGAGTTGAAGGAGCAGTTATAGGAGTTGCTTGATAAGGGTTTCGTCAGGCCCAGTGTATCACCTTGGGGTGATCCACTGCTATTTATGAAGAAAAAGGATGGCTCTATGCGTATGTGTATTGATAATCGGCAGCTGAACAATGTTACAGTGAAGAACAAGTATCCTTTGCCTCGCATTGATGATTTATTCGACCAGTTATAGGGTTCTAGAGTATTCTCCAAGATTGACTTGTGATCTGTCTATCATCAGTTGAAGATTCGGGAGCTGGACATCCCAAAGACTGCCTTCAAGATCAGATATGGTGACTATGAGTTTCTTGTCATGTCATTTGGGTTGACCAATACCCCAGTAGCTTTTATGCATTTGATGCACTGTGTGTTCTGGCCTTATCTTGATTCTTTCGTCATTGTTTTTATTGATGACATCCTGGTATATTCCCGATCATGGGAAGATCATGAGCAGCACTTGAGGACCGTGCTTCAGACTTTGAGGGAGAAGAGATTGTACGCAAGATTCTCTAAGTGTGAGTTCTGACTTGATTCAGTGGGATTCTTGGGCCACATAGTGGGCCACATAGTTTCTTGTGATACGATCAAAGAATATCCAAAGAAGGTGGAGGCGGTGCAGAGTTGGCCTAGACCGTTATCAGCTATGAAGATCTACAGTTTCCTTGGTTTGGCAGGGTACTATCGTTGCTTTATAGAGGGATTTTCATCTATTGCAGCACCTATGACCAGACTGACCCAGAAGGGTGCTCCGTTCAGGTGGACCGAGGAGTGTGAGGAGAGCTTTCATAAGCTCAAGACAGCTTTGACTATGGCCCCAGTATTAGTGTTGTTACAGGTTCGGGGTCCTACATTGTCTATTGTGATGCCTCAAGGATTGGCCTTAGAGCAGTATTGATGCAGGATGGTAGGGTGATTGCCTATGCGTCCAGGCAGTTGAAGGTACACGAGAAGAATTATCCGGTTCATGACCTCGAGTTAGCAGCTATTATTCACGCTCTGAACATCTGGCGTCATTATTTTTACGGTGTTCCCTGTGAGATTTACACTGATCACCGGAGTTTGCAGCACTTGTTCAGGTAGAAAGACCTTAATCTACATCAGCGGAGGTGGTTGGAGCTACTTAAAGACTATGATATCACCATATTATACAACCTGGGGAAGGCCAATGTAGTTTTGACGCCTTGAGTCGCCAGGCGGAGAGTTTGGGGAGCTTGGCATATCTTCCAGCGGCAGAGAGGCCTTTAGCCTGTGATGTTCAGTCTCTAGCCAGCAAATTCGTGAGGTTGGATATTTCAGAGCCTAGCCTGGTATTAGCTTGTGTGGTTGATCGATCTTCTCTTTATGACCGCATCAGAGAGCGCCAATATGATGACCCCCACTTCTGGTTCTTCAGGACAGAGTTCGGCGAGGCGATGCCAGAGATATGTCTATAGATGATGATGGCGTGATGAGGATGCAGGGGAAGATCTGTGTGCCCAATGTAGATGGGCTTTAGGAGTTGATTCTGGATAAGGCCCATAGCTCGCGGTACTCCATCCATCCGGGTGCCGTGAAGATGTACCAGGACCTGAGACAACACTATTAGTGGAGAAGCATGAAAAAGGACATAGTGGAATTTGTGGCCAAGTGTCTCAACTATCAGCAAGTTAAATATGAACATCAGAGACCAAAAAGGATTACTTCAGCAGATTGAGCTTCCAGAGTGGAAGTGGGAGCGGATCACCATGGACTTTGTAGTTGGACTTCCGCAGACTTTGAAAAAGTTCGATGCTATTTGGGTGATCGTGGATCGGCTGACCAAGTCAGCTCATTTTATCCTAGTGTTGACCACTTATTCTTCAAAGAGGTTGGCTGAGGTTTATATCAGAGAGATCGTCCGCCTTCACGATATTCCAGTACCTATCATCTCAGCCAGAGGTACCCAGTTCACATCACGGTTCTGGAGAGCCGTACAGCAGGAGTTGGGCACCAGGGTGGAGCTGAGCACAGCCTTTCACCCTCATACGGACGGGCAGTCCGAGCGCACGATTCAGATTCTTGAGGATATGCTCCGCGCCTATGTGATGGAGTTCATAGGGTCATGGGACCAGTTCTTGACACTCGCAGAGTTTGCCTACAACAATAGTTACCAGTCCAGCATTCAGATGGCACCGTATAAGGCTTTGTACGGTAGGTGGTGCTGGTCCCCAGTGGGTTGGTTTGAGTCGGGCGAGGCCCAATTTGGGTACAGATTTAGTCCAGGATGACCTGGACAAGGTAAAGGTGATTCAGCAGAGACTTCGCATGGCTCAGTCCCAGCAGAAGAGTTATGCGGACCGGAAGGTTCGCGATTTAGCATTTCTGACTGGTGATCGAGTTTTGCTATGGGTATCGCCTATGAAGGGCGTCATGAGGTTCAGGAAGAAGGGTAAGCTGAGTCTGAGGTTCATTGGCCCATTTGAGATATTGCAGCGTGTTGGGGAGGTTGCTTACGAGCTTGCCTTGCCTCCCAGCCTCGTAGGAGTTCATCCGTTATTCCACGTGTCTATGCTCTGAAAGTATCATGGTGATCCAGCTCATGTGTTGGATTTCAGCTCAGTCCAGTTGGACAAGGATCTATCTTATGTTGAGGATCCAGTAGCCATTTTGGATATGCAGGTTAGAAAGCTCAGGTCCAAGAGCATTGTGTCAGTAAAGGTCCAGCGGAGGGGTCGGCCGGTCGAGGAGGCGACTTGGGAGACCAAGCAGGATATGCGCAGCCAGTATCCTCATCTTTTCACAGCTTCAGGTATGTCTTTATACTCGTTCGAGGACGAACGATTATTTTAAGAGGGGGAGGATGTAACGACCCGGCCGGTCGTTTTGAGATTTAGAGCCTCTATCACCTAATAACTACTTTCCCCATATTTTTTTCTGCTTTTGTGACATGCCGTAGTTATTAGCTATGAAGTTCGGAGGTTTTTGGGATACTTAGTCCCTAATTTTGCTTTTAAGCCTTAGAAATCGGACCGTAGTCGAAACTGGGTGAAGACGGGTCCAGAATAGAATTATGTAGACTCTATTAGCTCCGTTGAGTGATTTTGGGGATAGGAGTGCGTCCGGAATATAGTTTCGAGGTCTGTAGTGGATTTAGGCTTGAATTGGCGAAAGTGGGAATTTCGGCAATTTCGGCCGATAGGTGAAACTTTGATATCAGACTTGGAATGGAATTTTGGGAGTGGTTGTAGGTTCGTGGTGTCATTTGTGACATGTGTGTCATATTTGAGGTCAATCGAACTAGTTTTGACATGTTTCGGCATCGTTGGGGATTTCAAAAATTTGCTAAGTTCTTAGGCTTGAATTTATGCTTAATTCTTGTTTTTGGGTGTTATGTGATATGGTTTGAATGCTCGACTAAGTTTGAATGAGGTTATAGGACTGGTTGGTGGTTTTGGTTGAGGTCCCGGGGGCCTCGAGTGTGTTTCGGATGCTCGACGGGAAGGTATTAGACTTAAGCTAAAAGCTGAAGTTTGTTGAATCTAGTGTTTCGCGCCTGCGGAAAGGGGAGCCGCAGGTGCAAACACGCAGGTGCGGTGGGGGCTTCGCAGATGTGGATTTGACCAAGGCCGGCTGGGTTCGAGATGCGGCTTGGAAACCGCAGATGCGGCCCAAATACCGCAGGTGCGGCCCCAGCCCAATTAACGAATTTTTGCACATGCGATGCCATTTTCGCAGGTGCGGCCCAATTGACCGCAGAAGCGAAAATCGCTGGGCAGAATAAGGAAAATCGAGGGTTTGATTTCATAACTTCAAAAATCAAATTGGACCTCGGGATTTGGCGATGTTTTGAGGATTTTGAAGAGGAGATCAATAGGTAACGATTCCTAATCCTATTTCCCTTGTATTTCATCAATCTATAATGAATTATTCAACCTAATTAGGGAGAAATTGTGGGAAAATATTTGAAAATGAGAGAAAGGTCCGCCAATTGAGAATCCGAGTTATGAGTGGGATTTCGACGTCGAATTTTATTGATTTTTGGTTGAGTGTACTCGTGAGTGAATGGGTGTTTGGAATTTGTGACTTTCACCCGATTCCGAGTCATGGGCCCGGGAGACCTTTTTTGGCAAGTTCCATAATTTCGTGCTTTAGCTTCAAATTTGTTTGTTAAACTAGTTGCTTGTAGTGATATTCACATTATGTAAGTTATTTGAATAGATTCAGACCATTCGGAGTTTGGTACTCGTGGCAAGAATGTGATTCTGGGTTGAATTGAGCAGTCGAGGTACTTTCCTAACTTTGTGATAGGGACTTCCCCCTTAGGGTATTTGGTGCTAAATGTTGTGTGTAAACCGTGTACGTGAGGTGACGAGTACGTACACGGGCCGTTATTTCAAAAATCTCATTTTTCCCTTGCTAAACATAAACTATCTTTCTCTTCTATGAACTTGCTCCCATATGATATATTGTTTAGTTTAGATTAGGAAAGCATGCTTACGTGCTTAATTGCCTACTTGATTTTCTGTGTGCCATGCGTAGTTAAGCCCTTAATTGCCTTATCTGTGATTAGTATAAACTGTGTAAATTCGATGTTATGCTTGTCATTTATCCTGCATAGCATATTTAAATTGGGACTACGGACGTATTCCGGGAGATCCCCATGTACTGCATTTTTACTTTGGGACTACGGACGTATTCCAGGAGATCCTCCTGTATTGCATATTTACTTTGGGACTGCGGACGTATTCCGGAGGATCCCCCTGTACTGCATATTTATTTTGGGACTATGGACGTATTCTAGGAGATCCCCATGTACTGCATATTTATCTTGGGACTACGGACGTATTCCAAGAGATCCCCATGTACTGCATAATCATTTGGAACTACGGGACGCTATCCCGGGAGATTCCAGTTTGTGATATATATTGTGTTGAGCTGAGGACTCTCTTTACTGTATAAGTTATATTATTTTTCTTAAACTGTTTACTGTATACATTACCTATCTTTGTACTGTTTTAAATTTATTTATATAGAAATTCAGTAGAGCCTTAACCTGACTTCTTCACTACTTGACTGGGGTTAGGCATGGCACTTACTGGGTACCAAATGTGGTGTACTCATGCCCTTTCCTTCACATGTTTTCGTGTGCTGATCCAGGTACGAGCTATCAGCCTCGTGGTTAGTCATTGCTGCTAATTCCAGGAGACCGCAAGGTATTTCTGCCGCGTCCGCAGAATCCTCCGAGTCCCCTTCCATTCTAGCTTGTAGAGATTTTTCTTATGTACTTTCCAGTTTTTGCTAGAGCTACAATAGTGTTAGAAGCTTGTGATTGTTGTGACACTCCGGGTCTTGGGGAGTTATATTTTGTATGAGCCGAGCGGCCAGTACGTTATCTATATCATTGCCCTTATCCCCTTTTGGTTCTTGTGCTTTATTTCGATTTTCCCTTTATAGTAGGCTTATCTAGTCTTAGAGACTAGGTGTCATCTCGACACCTTCGGAGGGTAAATCGGTTCATGACAAGTTGGTATCAGTGCATCTAGATTCATAGGTGTCACAAGTCACAAGCCAGTTTATTAGGGTCTCGTAGATCGGTGCGGAGACGTCCGTATCTATCTTCGGGAGGCTATGTAACTACTAAGAATAATCATATTTCTTTGATTTCCCTGTCGTGCGAGTAATTGACATCAAAATTCTAAAATTCTATTATGTTCTTTCCCACAGATAGTGAGGACCCGTACTGGGAGGACCGACGACCAGGCACCTGGCCAAAGCCGCTATAGGCCGGGGTCGGGGTAGAGGACGACCACGCGGTGCAGCCCGAGCACCTGCGAGAGTGGCGGCAGAGGAGCCCCCAGCAGCTCCAGCTGGAGGGCCAGCACCGGAGATTCCTAAAATTGCAAGATTCCTAAAATTCATCCCCGAGCCCACGTGCTTGGATTCCGAAAATTTTTGAAGAAAATAGTTACCCATAACCTTACGAACTAAAATATATAATTTCCATCGCAATCCATAATCATTTTCGTGGTTAAATTTCATTTTTATTAAAACCTAGGTTTCTCAACTAAACCCATAATTTTTACAATTTTTACATGTTAAAATCTAGCCATAATCTATGTATTAAACTTACATTAGGTAGGAATTACTTACGTTCAATAGCTAGGTTGAAACCCCTCTCTAGAAAGCTCCAACATCGCCTAAGAAGTGAAATAACGAGCCCAAAATAGCCTAAGCCTCGTTTTAAGAGGTTTCTGCCCAGGCCTGCCTTCTTCACGATCATGGAAAGACCATCACGATCGCGAAGGCTATCTACTAAGGCCTAGGAAAAATGGTCTTCGCGAACGCGAGGAACCACATGCGACCGCGAAGGCTGATGAGCCTAAGCTTCGCGAATGTGAGGCTCAGTTCGCGAACGCAAAGAAGAAAAGGCTCAGCCCCACGCCCATGCCCATTTCCCTACGCGAACAAGGGCCTCCTCACATGAACGCAGAGGCCACAGGTCTCAGAACTTCGTGAACGTGAGCATGGGGTCGTGAATGCGTAGAGCAAATACCAGTCCCTCGCCCTTTTCCTTCTCCGCGAACGCGACACAACTCTGGGCAGTCCAAAACTCACTCGAGCCCCCCGAGACCTCGTCCAAATGCACTAACAAGTCCATGAACATAATACGGACCTTCTAGAACTCTCAAAACAAAAAAAACAACAACGGAACTTAGAATCTCTTCCCAAAACCAAATTGATTAAAATTATGAACTTCAAGTTTCCAATTCGCTCCGAACGCGCCGAATCATACTTAGACTGCTCCGAATGACACCAAATTTTTGAGTGCAAGTCTTAAATCGCCATACGAAACTATTTCCAGAATACGAATCTCAAACGGGCCTCGATAACACCAAAACCTACTCCAAGCCAAATTTAAAGAACTTTTAAACCTTCAATGAGCCAACTTTCAACTTTAGCACCGAAACGCTCCAAGGTCATCCAAAACCTGATCCGAACACGCGCCCAAGTGAAAAATCATCATACAAACCTATTGGAACCGTCAAATCCCGATTCCAATGTAATGTACTGAAAATGTTGACCAAAGTCAAACTTAGCCCTTTAAAAGCCAAATTAAGGAACCAAGTGTTCCGATTTCAACCCGAACCTTTCCAAACCCGAACCTACCGTCCCCCTAGGTCATAAAACAGTAAAAGCACATAAGGGGAGTCATATTTAGGGGAACGGGGATCTAAAAAGTAAAATGACTGGTTTGGTCGTTACAGAGCCATTGCCGGAATAATGTCGTTGGTGGCAGCTGCAATGAACTGTTCCATAGAGATTCATCATATGAGCTAAGGTTAGATCCTCTCCATTCTACTGGCACAAACTCCGAAGACAAGCAACCGTCCTCTACACAGAAGGACTTACTTGTGCCAAACACACTTGGTAGTGGAGGCAAAACTCCGCAATCACGAAGTCAAGCTCTCCGCTCAAAGAGAACACACCCAAAGTAAAGGGATACGTGTAAAAATATGTAAGAACCTCCTTGGGTAGGGTGACTCGCTCCGATAGATCAGGAGAAATAATATCCAAGTCATGGCAGCAACAGTGTTCCTCCACAGCAGGAATGCTAAAAGAACGTATGTAAGAAGGATACCTACTAACGGCCCATGTAGGAGAGTTAGCAGTAGGGAATTTCTCTTCGAAGTCTTTTGTGGTAATAAGACTTCTAAGGATGATGGAGCCCACTGTTGGAGGAGCAGAGTCTTCGGCCTTGTTCTTGCTCTTTGAAAAACCAGTACGCTTTAAGGAAGAATCCATTGTATGGAAGAAGGAGAAGGTTTTTTGTTTGAAGAGAATTAGAGACAAGATGAAAAGCAAGATGCAAGTTAGATAAGGGAAGCTTGAAAAATTATGAAGTCTAAGGGAGAAGGTTGATACGTATAAGTAAGAGTTTTGGCAGCTAAATTTATGGCCATGATTACCTCGATAATTGGCAAATGTTGTGTTGAATCATCGGATGACGCGTGTTCGGGGAAATAAATGCGGAGAGACATGCGTCTACACAACTGTCAGAAGCTTTCGGAGGAAATTATAGTGATTCTCGCCAAAAAATTATTTCTACCAACTTTCCGGTAACACAAAGTTATGTCACCAGAAAGCAGGGGAACTATCTGTATAGGGTAAAATATTCTATGATACATGGTCGTCCAAAAAGGGACACGTGGAAACCAAGATGGGGAGATGTCCAAAAACCGAAGGCAACTATTTTGTTTGTCACCGCAAAATAATAACGCTCATAAAGATGTCATAAATGCTCTTTGTCCGGTAGCATTTAATAGAGAATATTCCATGGCATTAAGAGCAATTATCTGTTACTGAAAATTTTGCATTCATGTTCACTGTTACATCTTCATCAATGTCCTTCATAATTGACATTAAAGAAGGACACGATCCTAGGACCTCCGTCATAGCTATACATAGTGAGCTCAGTTGTCATTGTAAGAGGGATGATTTTTTGGCAAACTTACTTTACATTCTATACAAATCTCAATACAATCTTATCTTCTTACTTTTTGATTTCGTTGTTGTTGTGCCTAGAAACCCTGTTCCCGGAACTGTTGCTTCTGTTGTTTCGTCTATATCCTAAGGATACGTATTTCATAATCCTTCAATTACTTTATTAGTTCAAGATCAAATTAATTTATTTTTCTAGAAACCACGTGTAAATTTAACTGTACAGTTTTATGGGTGAACAAAAATTTAAAGAAAAAAACATAAAGTTAATTGAAAATTTTGTGTTGCTTTGTTCACCTTGAAACTAGGAAAATTTGAATAAATACAAACATAAAGAGAAAATTATTGAGATGAGAGAGAGGGAGAAAAGGTCTGAGTGTCTGACTCAACGCCCCCATCAGCGGTCTATTGGCCGTCAAATCCTTTTTTTTCCAACAGAAAAGAGTTAAAAATACACTTTATCATTTGGTATGTATAATTTAAAATTATCTCTCCTTATATTTTGATTAAAACTACACAAAATGAAATAAAACAATAAGGAAAAGAATAATATTGCAAGGAAAGGAGAGAGGGGATTCTTATTGAATATTTGGGATGATCTACATTGGGGTAAGACCCCTCTATTTATAGGAGGAAAATGACTTAGCCACAAAGTAAAACTCTCTAAAAGATAGACATTCACTCTAATTACAATTCAATTCATAACACTACCCCTTGAATTTCTACTCAATAAGTAATGTTCCTCGTTAAAACCTTAACTAAAATAAAACCCAGTGGGAAAAAAGTTCTAGTAAAGGAAAAAGAGTACACATGTTTAATAATATGCCTTTTGGTTGCCTCATTAAAAACCTTGCAAGGAAAACCCAATGGGACAAAACCTTGTAAGGGAAAAAGAGTGCAACGCGTATTAACTCCCCCTGATGGGAGCATCAATTCACATCCTTGAGCCTTCGCATCTCGATCTTGTACACTAGCTTCTTGAAGGTTGACGTTGGTAGAGACTTGGTGAACAAATTAGCTATATTATCACTTGAACGAATCTGTTGCACATTGATATCACCATTCTTTTAAAGATCATGTGAGAAAAATAACTTTGATGAAATGTGCTTTGTCCTATATCCTTTTGTGAATCCTCCCTTCAATTGGGTTATGTATGCTGCATTATCTTCATACAAAATTGTGGGCAGTTTGTCACACTTCAAACCATATTTGTCTCGAATAAGATGTATTATAGACCTCAACCACACACATACTCAACTTGCTTCATGAATAGAAATTATCTCAGCATGATTAGATGAAGTATCCATGATTGATTTCTTAGTCGATCACCAAGATATGGCAGTGCCTCCACAGGTAAACACATAACCTGTTTGAGATTGAGCCTTGTGCGGATCAGATAAATACCCAGCATCGACATAACCAACAAGATCAGGACTGTAGTTATTTCCATAAAATAAGCCCATATCAGTAGTCCCTTTTAGATACTACAATATGTGTTTGATTCCATTTCAATGTCTCCTTGTAGGAGCATAGCTATATCTTGCTAAGACATTGACTGAAAAAGTTATGTCAGGCCTTGTAGTATTAGTAAGATACATTAGTGCACCAATTGCACTAAGATATGGTACTTCATGACCAAGTAGCTCTTCATTCTTTTCTTGAGGCTGGAATGGATCCTTATTCACATGAAGTGATCAAACAACCATCGGAGTACTTAATGGATATGCTCCATCCATGTAAAAATGTTTCAATACCTTTTCTATGTAGGCAGATTGATGAACAAAAATCCTGTTTGCCATATGTTCAATTTGCAAACCGAGACATAATTCTTCCTTTCCGAGATCTTTCATCTCGAATTCCTTCTTTAAATAATCAATTGCCTTTTAGAGTTCCAATAAGGTTTATGTCATCGATATATACGGCAAGTACAACAAATTCTGATGTTGTTTTATTTATAAAAACACATGGACAAATGGCATCATTTATATAACCTTCATTTAATAAATACTCACTAAGACGATTATACCACATTCGTCCTGATTGCTTTAGACCATACAAATATCTTTGTAGTTTGATTGAGAATATTTCCTGGGACTTTGAATTATGTGTGTTAGGCATTTTAAATCCCTCGAAAATTTTCATGTGTATCTCATTACCAAGTGATCCATAAAGGTAGGAGATAACCACATCCATTAAATGCATGTCAAGCTTTTCATGGACAGCAAAACTAATGAGATAACGGAACGTTATACCATTCATAAGGGGTGAATATGTCTCTTCATAATCGACACCAGGCCTTTGTGAAAATCCTTGTGCAACAAGGTGTGCCTTATATCTTTGTACCTTATTTTTCTCATTCCTCTTGTGTACAAAGACCCATTTATAGCCAATAGGCTTACACCATTAGGTGTTTGGACTACAGGCCCAAAAATTTCATGTTTCGCAAGTGAATTGAACTCTGATTGGATTGCTTCTTGCCATTTTGGCCAATCACGTCTTTGTCGACATTATCCAATAGATTGAGGTTCAAGATCCTCACTATCTTGCATAATTATAGATGCAACATTATATGCAAATACATAATCCACCACTCTATCCACTCGATTCAAATTTGTCTCAATATCGATTGGATTTATTAATAGTTCCTTATTTTCTTGAGTCTCGGGCTCAGTGGTTTCCTCATGAATCTAAGAATTTGGTAAATCGTGGATTTCTTCATGAGACTCTTTCGTAGTGTCATTTTGATCATTTGTTTTCTATTTTTTAGGATTTCGATCCTTAGAATCCAATGGTCTACCACATTTTAGGCGTGCTTTTGACTCATTAGCTATGAAACTAGAAGATTGTTCAACGGGGACATCAATACGGATTGGAACATTCTCTGCAGGGATATGTGACTTTGTTATCCTTTCATATCCGTAATTGCATCTGGCATTTGATTTTCTATTCTCTGCAAATGGATAATCTTTTGCACCTCTTTTTCTCAAATAGAGGCACTTGGATCAAGATGAGATAATGATGGATTTTTTCATAAAATTTCCCATTTGGCTTCACCAATTTCTCCCACTAATTTTGGGAAAGCTTGCAAATCGTGCAGTGAACAAATCCCCCGTTAATGTTTCGAGGTAGAAAATAATGGAGGGCGATTCAAACCCAACATATATTCCTAACCTTCTTTGGGGACCCTTTTGGTGCGATATGGGTGTGCTACAAGAACATATACTGCGCATCCAAAAAATCTTAAATGGGATATATTAAGTTCATGACCCAAAACTAATTGCAACGGGGAATATTTATGATAATTTGTTGGTCTGAGAAGAACTAAAATTGATGCATGAAAAATGGCGTGACCCCAAACAAAAGTGGGCAGCCTCATTTTCATGAGTAACGGTCTTGCTATCAATTGCAGATGTTTAACTAAAGACTCTGCAAGGCCATTTTGAGTGTGAACATGAGATACATGATGTTCCACTTTTATCCCAATTGATAAGCAATAATCATTAAATGCTTGGGATGAAAACTCAGCAGCATTATAAAGTCTAATAGACTTAATTGGATTATCGGGAAATTGTGCCCGTAATCTATTTGTGCCATTAATTTTATAAACGCCAAGTTGCGAGATGACAATAGGAACACATGAGACCATCTAGAAGATGCATATATTAAGACCATAAAATATCTAAACGATGCACTAGGTTGGTGAATAGGTCCACAAATATCCCCTTATATATGTTCTAAAAACGCAGGGGCCTCAATCCCAACCTTTGTTGGTGATGGTCTAATAATTAACTTTCCTTGATAACAAGAAGTGCAAGAAAATTTATTATTTGAAAGAATCTTTAAATTCCTTAATGGATGCCCATTTGAGTTTTCTATAATTCGTCTCATCATAAATGATCCAGGATATCCCAATCGATCATGCCAAAGAACAAAAATATTGGAATCAGTAACCTTTTGGTTTACGGTAGAATGTGCTTCAATTGCACTAATTATTGTCCAATACAGGCAACAAGATAAAGATGGAAATTTCTCAATAACCCTTTTGTGGCCAGAGACATTCTTGGTAATGATGAGATATTCAAGATTATTCTCATCTATTGTCTCAATATGATATCTATTTCGACGGATATCTTTAAAACTCAACAAGTTCCTCTTGGACTTGTAGGAGAACATTGCATTCCCTATGATGAGCATTGTTCCCTTCGGCAGAGTTATAGTAGCTCTTCCAGAGCCTTCAATTAAATTACTATCACCAGAAATTATAGTAACATCTACCTTACACATACTTAAATGAGAGAAATATTTCTTCTCTTTGAATATTGTATGTGTCGTACATGAATCAACTAAACAAATATTTTTACAATTGTACTTTGATCCAAGTTTGCGCTGTGAGATATTGTTTACGTTGAAAATGGTAATTACAATTATATTTAATTTTGTGGTTCTAAAAATATGTGATCTATTTTAATACTAGTTGTTTAGGCAATAGATGTTAAGTGAGAGGTAAGAAAATGAGATAAGAGCAAGGGATAACGAGATTGTGCAAACCGAGTAGTTATGAGACGGGGTCTCGAGCTTGGTCGAAATAGGGCCTCGAGGTCGAGCTCGAGGGCTTGACAGAGGGTGGTCAATGAGGATACAACAATATTGAAGGCCTCGAAGATGGCCTCTTTATGATCAATAATGATCAACAAATGAATAACAATTAATGAACAATAAATAAAAGGCAATAAATCAATGGAGCAATTGTAGAGAATGTTTGAGTTAGAGAGCAGGGAATGTTCTTGTTCTTGTATTGAATATCATGTGTGTTACAAAGTGACAAGGGTCCCCTATATATAGGAGGATAAATACCAACATAGTACATGTGAATTATTAGAAAGAAATGCAGCCGGTACAGCTATTTAATGTCTCGGTACGGAATTGTACTATTCTTGTAGACTTGGTCAGCTTTAAGCATGTGCCTTTTGGGAATGTCCTGATTTTTCATGATGGTCATCGAATACACTGCCCCGAGGTCGAGCGTGGAGGATCCTCGACATGCTTTCTCGATATCAAAACTCAAAATGCTTCGAGCCTTCTGAAGACGGGCTATGGAGTGCCATAATGATCATAAAATCGGACTCTCTGATTTTAGCCGTATACATATAGTCCCCGTGTTTCTTAGAATGAAGTGACAAGAAACGGTCTTGAGTTCTTGCCTCTTCGATATCTCTATTATGATGCCAGCCTCACCAGAACATTAAATGATATGACATAAAGGTTGTGCAGAGGTCGCTGTCAACACGATTCTCGCGAAGCCCACTAACCTCTATTAGTTCGACCTTTCTGCTTCAAAGATGCCCAAATGGCTTCTATAAATACTTCAATCATTTGACTTTCAAAATTTTAAAATATCTTGAAGTCTTCAAAATCTTACTAATTGTTTCCTACTTTCATCTTCTTCCTGCACTCGATTCTTCATATTTCTTTAAAACTCAAAAACATCCAAAACGGTACCTCAAAAAGAGGGAGCCACTTCTTTATCATGCCCGTCTAAGGGCAAATCAAAAACTCATCCTAGCATCGAGCAGTGCATTCCTGGTCCCTTTGACATCGTCTCCGATTTCAACCTCGAAAAAACCCCTTCTACATCGGGCCGATGCGAGCCCATGTCTCTATATAAGTGTAGTGACCGATACAGAGAGGGTAAAACTATACGGCCGTTGGGGGGAGGCGACGAAAAAGTAGAAATCCCCACAGCTGAAGAAAGCATAGTCACACATAAAGTTGGCTTTCTTAGCGTATATACATACCCTTTCACCCTAGGCCCCGTAGATTCTTCTTCTCCACCGATAGACCCGGTGATTCTCGACTTTTGTCATCAATACCGAGTGACACTCTGTTAGATTTATCCTTCTTTCTGGAGGATTGTATATATGATTCGATACATTTATAACATGGTCAAGGGAATGACTTCACCCTCGATCACTTGATCAGACTGTATAGCCCTCGTCTCTTCCGAGGGGGTTTAATTAAGTTGCACCGTCGATCTGCCAAGGTGTTCTTTTCCTGTATCGACGAGGACAAAGACCGGGGATGGGTAAGCTGATTTTTTAGAGTCAGAACCTTGTACATCATCCCTGTTGATAGAATGTCATTCCCGGAGGAATGGAATATGAAGCGTAAGTATCCCTATATCGAATACGTTTAACCACCTCTTTTTCTTCTTCCGATCTGACTTCCTTCTCTTTGATTGATTTTTTACTAATTGTGTAGCCACCGTTTGGTTCCCCGGCGCATTCCAGAACCTTCTGGGATGGGTTAAACTTTTGGATTCCGCCTTTCCATACGACAAGCGCGTCTGGCGCGAGTTGGCTAAAATGTGATGGCGGGCCAAGAACCACGGTATGCCCTTATTGTTGTTGTTTCCTCATTCTTTGTAAGTATTCTCTATAGGAGTGAGTTTGATACATTATGCCTGCACAGGCCTTGCGGAAGGCGTGTCGATGAGACCGCTCCCTCCTAGTGAGGAAGAGGCTTCAAAAACTGCAAAGGACAAGAAAAGGAAGAAGGAGACACCGGCGGGGTCTCCAAAATCCAAGAAACCAAAGGCTTGGAATCCCAAGACCGATGCTACGGTCCTATCCTCGATGGTCGCTGAGAGCCTGCGTGCCGAGGAAGAAAATGATGATACTTGCCCTTTGGTATAAAGGGAAAAACAAAGCATTGATGCTTCAAAAGTTTCTAGGCGGACGGCTGCTAAGTTGGAGGCAGCCGATGAGGACCCGCCCCGTGTCGAGGAGACCCTCGAGGAGGGTTTGAGTGAAGTACTCGAGTCGATCATCGGACATGGTACAATCCGCGTCGGTGAGTTTAAAGGGCCCGTTTCTGAAATTTTTTGGGGGCGAGAAGAAGCCCCGATGGAAGTTGATATTGCAGGCGGGTTTCAATCGAGCCCGTCATTTTCTCCAGGGGAGATACGAGATGCCCAGGGTCGGAATGCCTCCGGTTTGGGGACTTCTCCGGGAGAGGGTGATACATTCAGAGATTATTTTGAAGGCGTTGAGGAGGAGACCGATATCGATGCCCCTGTTGCTCTCGAGGAGGCCGAGAGGCTTCAAAAGCAGGTGACCTTCTTGATATAATATTCTATGCTTCAAATTTTTACTCTTGCTTTTCGTACTTTCTTCCTTTGTGTTGTAGGTCAAGAAGCTGTATGACTAAGCCTTTTCCAAGCTGCAAGATGAGTTGACTCACCGTGGAGAGGAGCTTTAGAAGCTTATATCGGAGTCAATAGAGTTGGAGGCTCTATGCGCCTGAAAAGAGGAGGAGTTGATCAACCTCCGGAAAGGCTCGGAGAGAGCGCTCCAAAAGAGGGCTGACTTCATTGAGCAGGTACTTCTGGTACCCATAATCTTATCTTTTATTGTCATACTTGGTGCTAATTATCTTATCTCTGCATCTTTCAGATCAGGCAAAAGGATGACCTAGTGGGGCAGCTCCGAGGGGATGTTATGGCCAAGGACGCCGAAATCCTTGAGTTGGTGTAGCTGAATGATGTCGTGGCTTCAGAGAGGGACAAGCTTTGAGAGAAGCTATCCTCAATTCAGTGCCTCCTTTGAGATGCTCAAGATGAGGAGGCTGCATTATCTGCGGCCAAGTCTGAGGCCGATGAATTTGTCTCTTCGTACAAAAGGGATGTTGCTGCCGCAAATGATTGGGCCAGGAAGATATCCGAGAAGGCCGAGCTAAAACTGGCTCAGGCAGTTGCTCATGCTCGCTATCCAAGCCTTCGAGGAAGTGAGTGCTAAAGGTGCCGATCTCTCTGTCTATATTAAAGAATCCAGGGCCTTGGAGGAAGAGTCGGCAATTTCAACTACTTCGAATGAGGGCTCTGGAAGCGACTCGGGCAGTAGTGAAGGTGAAGAGTAGATTTACTTACTGCTCTGCTTTTTTCTTTTGTACATGAAACCCTCGGGGGAGCTTTGTAAAATATCCTTGTAAGTATATTTTTGGAATGGAAAAGATCTCTTTGTTTCTTATCATTCAAAATTTGCCTTGCAATGCTTATGAAAACGTCATCCTTCAAGCTTTGAATCTAGCTATTGGGAGCCCGTACTTGCAGCAATAGAGACCCTCGAGGTCGGACACCTTCTCAAGGCTAGGTCGGCATGGGGTTTTTTATCCCTCGAACAATGTATGACACTGTCATTCATATGACATGACCGTGAAGTGACCGAGGTGGCCCCGCCGGTACACTTCCCAAAAAGTTATAATAACTTTGTCAGAATTAATTGGTCCTCAAAGTAGATGAATAGTTGCCGTCTATTCTTTTAATATACACTCACTTCTTCTTCAGTTTAGGTCTTGCAACTTTGCAAAACTAGTTTTCTCTTTAACGTTCTCTTTCTTCCAGCTTGCGAAACGGCTTGAGCTTTCTTCCTTTTTATCTTTATTCGAATAGTTATGGTTGTCGTACCCGAATTCGCTCACCAAAAAGAGGGAAACTCTACCTCTGCTTCTTGCCCGGTCAGTGGCACACTGCCGGGGTACGGCAAGTTAACCTCGAGTTGTTTTGCTTTGAAGAAAGATTTTGCACTAGAGAAACCCTTCGATGCCCCGGGCCATCGAGAACATGTGTCGAGGTTTATCTGATCGATAGAGGAGACTCACCTCGAGGCCGTGAGGAGAGATTGGGGATGGGGAGAAAATGTGATGTTGCAGATACCTTCACGAGAAGAGAATATTATGTCCCATGTAGAGGGATTCATGAATGTGTATACGTACCCATTTACATTTGGCCCCCTCGAGCGCCTTGTGCTCAAATTATGTAAAAGGTATTGAGTCACCTTGGCCCAGATTCATCCGTCTTATGGGGGATTGTGCTGATTATAAGGTTCTTTACTGAAAGGGCTGAGCTCGAGCTTACCCTTAGCCACCGTATAAAATTATATCGGCCTCTGCATTGTCGAGGCCTGATTGCGTTAGGATGCCGATCCACCAAGCCTTTTATTTCTAGTGATCATGAGGATCGGAACCTAGGATGGATGAATCAATTTGTCCGAGTGAGGACCGTCGACATCATTCCTGCGCAGTTCCTGCCATTCCCCGAAAAATTGAACTTCAAACGTAAGTACTACGCCATACCTTAGTGCCCTTTGCTCTTGATGATTTATAAGAATATTTCTTTTTCTCTTTCTCAGCGGGCCCGTGGATTCCAGAAGAGATCCCCGATCTTGCGGACTGGACTCGGAGGCTGGAAACTTCCTCGACCTATGATGAAGGCAAGTGGCGAGATCTGTTGAAGGGCAGATGGGAAGCGAAGCACCACGGTAGGAGCCATGTGATTGCATTTTGAGTAATGATTTCCTGTATGTGTATTAACTCCTGCTACCGCAGGTGTTGGTGGATTCTCGGAGATGAGACTGTGCCCCCTCGAGGAGGGGGAAGTACCGTCGGCTTCGGAGCCAAGGGAGGATAATAAACGGAAAAGGTCCTCGATGGATGAGGACATTCTCAATGAGGCGGGGCCTGCCCGGAGACACAAAGGAGATGTCGCCGCTAAAGATGACTTTATATGCGTCGGTTATTCCATGGATATCAGCTCTCCTCGGGAGGATGGTTTTTCATCTACGGCTCGATCTAGGGGCCCTCCCGAGGTTGCCGATCCTGCTGGGCCCGAGACCTCTAGCCTCGAGGGAGAGATTCCACGAGAGGGAAGGAGCAAGAGTCTTTCACCACCGTCTGCTTCCTCCCTCGAAGGTTCGAGGGTCGCTCGGGGCCAAGGGCCGCCTAAATCAAGTGGGTTCTCGAGCGATCATATCCCTATCGAGAGCGGCTCAACAGGGGTTGATGGGGCCAGGCCAGTAGACGCACGCTCAACTTTTGAGGAGGCTCAGCGGCTCTATTCCGTGGTGATTTTTGGTTGACTTTGTTGGCTTCTCAGCTTTGCATTTTCATCTTTTGAACTGAAGTTTCTTTTTCATAGGCCTTTGACAAGCTCAAGTTCGAGTTGCTCCATTGTGAGACCAAGTTGCGGAAAGCTTTGGGCAAGGAGAAATCTCTTAGGCTTCTTTGCAATAAGAAAACAAAAGAGTTGATATATCTTCGATCAGAGATGAATCGGATTCGAGATTACGAAGGCAATCTCGAGAAACAGGTAATCCTTATCTTGAGGGAGTACATGCTTCCTTTCCCATCTTCGAGAACTAATGTTTCGGTGCTTCAGTTGCAGAGAAAAATGGAAGCGTTGGAGCGCCTTTGGGGCGAAATCGGACAGGTCAGTTCCGAATGCAATACTTTGAAGGTGCAGATAGGCATTCATGCTACGCCTGAGGGAATGCTTTGTCCAAGGCTTCTGACCTCGAGGTACAACTTCACAATGCTCGAGAAAGTAGCTCGATTTAGACGAGAAGGATTGCCAAGCTCGAGACTGATCTTTTGAAGATGAAGGCCGAGATCATGGACGCCCGGGCTGAAGCTGAAGAAGTTTGAGCAAAGGCTGATAAGAAAGTGGTCGTTTATTTAAATGTTGTTGATACTCATGCTGAGCTGAGGGGAGCCTTTGACAGAGAGAGGAGGGGCAATGAGTATGCCTGATACAGATCTCGGAGGGAGACCTTCGAAGAGATTCATGCTAGGGGATTCGATCTATCGGAAGAGATAAAGCAGGTCAGGGCGGATGAGATAGATGCCAAGTTTTTCCTTTCTTCTAGAGCCGATGTTGATATTTGAAGGCTGCCGTAAGAGCTGGTCCGAGGGGCCGTTGAGGGAGCTGGTCCCGAGAGTATATTAGGTTTTTCTTTCTTGTAATTTGTAAAAACTCATGTGGGAGCATTGTAAATGCATATTTGTAATACACATATATACATATAAAAAATTCTTTGGTATTTCTGATCAGATTGTGTCTGTCTTTCCTTTGTTTTGAATTCCAATACTGTCGATAATTAGCCCGATGAATTGGACTTCAAAATGAAACCCTTGGGGTTATAAATTGTCCCTGAGGCTTTTTAGGCTGGCCTGTAGGCTCTTCTGAATTTGGCCCTTAGGCGCTTTAGTTAACCATTTAGGGCTCAGTCTTCGAGTCGGATTTTGACTCGAGCTCATCGACCCTTAGGTTTTTTAAAATTGGCCCTGAGGCTCTTTAGGCTGGCACTTAGGCTCTTATGCATTGGGTCGGTACACCCTTTAATGTGGCTGGTGACTTGGGCTCTTATGTATTGGGTCGGTATGCTCTTTAATGTGGCTAGCGACTTGGGCTCTTACGTATTGGGTCGGTACGACCTTAACTACAGCGACGGTCGGATGTCTCAAAGTCGCATTGGTTTGGCCGGAGCCTTATGATGGTGGTCATTGTATTTGGACATAGCCTTTTAGTCCCCGAGTGAGATAGCCTCGGCGTCTATATCGAGGGTATGCCTTTTTAGGGGTCTTACAATTTCGAATATATGGTCTTGACTTTGATATCAGGATTATGCCTTTTTAAGGTCTTATAAATTTGTACATGCCTTGCTTGAGGTCTTACAGATGTAATATTGCCTCGTGGAGGTCTTACGATTCATGCCTTGCTTGAGGTCTTACAGTTTTGATGTTGCCTCGTGGAGGGCTTACATTGGTGATATTTCCTCATGGAGAGCTTATGTTGTTGATATTGCCTCATAGAGGGCTTATGTTGCTGATATTGCCTCATGGAGGGCTTACATTGGTGCCTCATGGAGGGCTTATGAACTTCAAGTCGCCAGATTGAGATCTTGCAGTTTCAAGTTAGGTAGGTTGATGAGACGATTGTCGAGGACAGTCCCCGAGTCGGGGTTATGCCTTTTTTAAGGTCTTACAAATTTGAAGTTGCCTCGTTGAGGGCTTACAGATGTGATATTGCCTCATGGAGGGCTTATATTGGTGCCTCATGGAGGGCTTATGAGCTCAAAGTTTTCGGCCTTAAGGTCTTACGGGTTCGAGTTTTTGGTGTCAGTCCCCGAGTGTCCGGGAAATTTCTGGCCCTGGGGATGTCTCTTGTGAAAATAGCAAACTTATTTGACGCGAGAAAAATATTCTCCTTCGATTACTTGGTATAAGTATATATTTTTTCACCATCGAGGGTTCGATTATTCTATGTGGACATGGTTCATTCGACAGTTAGGTCCTATACATCGTTCTCATGTCGAGACCCTCTTTGGCATATTTTAGTTTCTTCGAGGAGGTGATCTCCCAGGGGGATGCCCCTCAGTATTTGAGGTTGATCGAAGAGAAGCCTTGAATACTTGGTGAGTTCTCCTTAGGTAGCATATGGATGTTGCCTCGTTAAAAACTTCATCGGTAAAACCCATTTGGGATCAAATCTGACATGAGGGAAAAAGAGCGCAACGCATGCTTTAAAACCTAAGGCCTTCGAACTGGAGGGTGCTTCAATTCCTTTCAATCGAACACCTGCACATAGCTTAGTGTAAAATGTGAAAGAAAGAGGGAGAGGATTGTACCTTAGCGGTGGTGGCGTTCAAGCCTCGATATGCTTCAGTTATTCGTTCTGAGGATGCGACACGGTTCTTTATTCGTTCATTCGAGGATGCAGTTTGTGATTGCTATTCGGCTGTTTGCTTGTTCTTTGGCTCCTTTGATGTATAAGGTGTCGATGTCGGTGCCATATCATGCACTGCGAACATTTCTTTTGCTACGTGCTGCTTTTCGTACACTGTTTTTACTCCATCCTTCATAGGAAACTTCATCATTTGATGAAGGGTTGACGGCACCGCCCTCATACTGTGGATCCATGTCCTTCCAAGCAATGCATTGTATCTCATGTCACCTTTAATGACATGAAACTTGGTATTTTGAATTGTACCGGCCACGCTGACTGGGAGGATGATTTCTCCTTTTGTTGTCTCACTCGCCATGTTGAATCCATTGAGGACATGGGAGGCGGGCACGATCTTGTTGAGCAATTCGAGTTGCTCTACCACCCTCGACCTAATTATATTGGCCGAGCTACCTGGATCCACGAGCAAACGTTTAACCTAAAATTTATTCAAAAGGAAAGAAATTACCAGTGCGTCATTATGATGTTAAGACAAGGTCTCGATGTCCTCTTCCTTAAATGAAAGAGCATCTTCAGGTATGTAGCTCCGAGTTCGCTTTACCCTGGTGATGGATACTTTTGTTTGCTTGAAAATGGGCCTCTGAGGGACGTTGACTCCTCCAATAATCATGTGGATGACGTGATGTGGTTCTTCTGTTTCAATTTTCCTGTTCACCTCTCTTTCCCGAAATTGGTTTTTAGCTCGGTCACTGAGGAACTCTCGAAGGTTCCCTTTGCTAATCATTCGAGCCACCTCTTCTCGAAGATGTCTGCAATCCTCGGTCCTATGACCATGGGTACCATGATATTCACATATCAAGTTAGGGTTCCTTGGCGAAGGATCTGATAGTACGGGTCTTGTCCATCTGGTGTCCTTAATTTTTCCTTTGGCCGATACAATGTCTAAAACATCAATGTTGAAGTTGTGCTCAGATAAGCTATCGAACCTTGCTTTGTTCACGAGTCCCCGAGGGTTCTAGACTCGATCCATCCTTTGGTCACTTCGAGGTATGTTACGCCTCGGGATATTTCTCCATCTTCTATATATGGTTGATACCTTTCTTTGCTTGGCCTCAGCTCTCTTTCTGGAAGCCTCGATTCCTTTGCTAAGAGCCTGCTGGGATACACCGAGCCCGAGGGGGCTTCTAATTGGTTATCCTCGACTCTACTCTTTGAACGATACCTGTTGTGTACATCCGCCCAAACTATGGCGGGATACTCAATTAAGTTTTTCTTCAACTTCTTTGAAGCTATCAAGCTTCGTTCATTCAAGCCCTAAGTGAAGGCTTGTACTGCCCAATCATCAAAGACCGATGGTAATTCCATCTGTTCCAATTGGAAGCGAGATACGAACTCCCTTAACATCTCGTTCTCTCTTTGTTTGATTTTGAAGACGTCAGACTTCCTCGTGGCGACTTTGATGGAACCAGCATGTGCCTTCACAAAAGAGTCTGCCATCATGGCAAACGAATCTATCGAGTTTGAGGGCAGGTTATGATACCACATCATGGCCCCTTTGGACAGTGTTTCTTCAAATTTTTTCAATAAGACGGATTCAATCTCGTCATCTTTTAGGTCGTTCCCTTTCACATCACAAATGTAAGCAGTAATGTGTTCATTGGGGTCTGATGTCCCGTTGTACTTCGGGAGATCGAGCAGTCTGAATTTCTTTGGGATGGGCTTCGGGGCCGCACTTGATGGGAATGCCTTTTTCACGAACTTTTTTGGTCCACACCCTTCATAATCGGGGGTGCGCCCGAGATCTGATCGACCCTCGAGTTATAAGTCTCCACCTTTTTGTCGTTAGCTTCTATCTTCTTTTCGCCTGATTCAATCCTCTTTGTGAGGTCCTCGAGCATCTTCATAATAGCGGAGTCGGCTGCTGACCCATTATTGCTCGACCTTTCTGGTTCCTGTTCGACTCGAGGAGCCGTTTCTGGTGGTACTGTGCTTGGAGTTCTCTGATGGCTTTGTAGTTGAGCAATAGCCACATGTTGTGCTTGCAACATCTCAAAAATGACATGAAGGCTAAGTTCCCTTTCCCTTTGAGCAGGGACTCTCTGTGCTTCATATTGGTCTCCTTCGAGCACACTTCTATCTGTATGAGAGCTTACGTCGACATGTTGAGCGTTGCGTGAGCCTTCATCAACGGGGATTTACATTGGTGCCTCTTTAGGGTTTTGCGTTGGTACACCGGCACCTGAAGCAGCGACAACGTTTTCTCCATGATCCTCAGGACCATTTTTTTCACGTGCATTCACTAAGTTAGACATTTTTTGACCTGAAATTGAAGATTCTTGGACAAAAAAAAGTGTAAAGAATAACTTGTGTTTTTAGAAAACCAGCATTAAAACAATCACTATTATTTTTAGCCTCACGGTGGGCGTCAAACTGTTTAACTTGAAAATGGTAATTACAATTATATTTGATTTTATGGTTCTAAAAATATGTGATCTATTTTAATACTAGTTGTTTAGGCAATAAATGCTAAGTGAGAGGTAATAAAATGAGATAAGAGCAAGGGATAACGAGATTGTGCAAACCGAGTAGTTATGAGACGGGGTCTCGAGCTTGGTCGAAATAGGGCCTCGAGGTCAAGCTCGAGGGCTTGACAGAGGGTGGTTGATGAGGATACAACAGTATTGAAGGCCTCGAAGATGGCCTCTTTATGATCAATAATGAGCAACAAATGAAGAATAATTAATGAACAATAAATGAAAGGCAATAAATCAATGGAGCAATTGTAGAGAATGTTTGAGTTAAAGAGCAGGGAATGTTCTTTCTTTTTCTTGTTCTTGTATTGAATATCATGTGTGTTACAAAGTGACAAGGGTCCCCTATATATAGGATGGGGAATCCTAACATAGTATACGTGTAATTATTACAAAGAAATACAGCTGGTACAGCTATTTAATGTCTCGGTACGGACTTGTACTATTCTTGTAGACTTGGTCAGCTTTAACCATGTGCCTTTTGGGAATATCCCGCTTTTTCATGATGGTCATCGATATACACTGCCTCGAGGTCGAGCGTGGAGGATCCTAGACATGCTTTCTCAATGTCAAAACTCGAAATGCTTCGAGCCTTCTGAAGGCGGGCTATGGAGTGCCATAATGATCATAAAATCAGACTCTCCGATTTTAGCCGTATACAGATTTCCATATTTGCTTCTCATGGTTTGACATACAAAAGAAATATGTGAATAAACATTAGTATTTTCATGGAAAAAAGGAAAATAAATAAAGTTAAATCAATGATAGAGATCCAACCAAAACGAATATACAACGAATATATTATTGAACGAGCACTGTTGTAGTCACTGTGGAGTTGAACGAAATATTTATGCTTGTTCAAATTGCTTATTCCGTAAAGAGGGCAGTTGTTGATACCCAATTTTTCCCTCATATTTTTCAAATATATACTTTCAAAATAGTGCACATGCATCATCGTTTTATTTACAAGCAGGAACAAGCATTTTTCATAATTTTCTATAGTTTTTAAAGGCTTTATATCAATTTATTCCTGCATTTTTTATTAAATAAATACTCATTAATTACCTCACATATCATTTTATGATAATTTTATCATCTAATTTCATAATTTACACCCATATTAGATTTTAAATACTTTTAGCATATTTGTCAAAATTACATTTGCATTTTAAAGACTAAAATTGCACATTTGCAATAATAGCCTATATGTATTTATAATTACTTTATTTCTGCAAAAATAATCTTTTTATACTTTTATAATGTTAGATAACTTTTTTATTTGTTTTTATGCACAAATGATATTTTTATTATTTATTTATTATTTTTACAAATTATTTATTAATTAAATTTGGGTATTTAAAATATGGCCTCAATTTGCAACCAATTTCGGACCCAAACCTGCCCAATTATCCACAGCCCAATACCCATGGCCCAATTAACCTTACCCATTTAACTAACCGACCCAACCCTGCCTAAATCCCAGTCGTTGATCTTTCAAGATCAACGGCTCACATCTCTTCCCCTGTTTTAATTAACCAACCCCCCTTTACCCTAGCCATTCCTCATCGGCCGCCTCCTTCAAACGCTCTCACCTCAGTGCCCTAAACCCTAATCGTCTTCCCCCAATCTCCTCTCCTAATCCCACCGAACATGGGATTCCCTAGTTGTTTCTTACCATATCTCACCTCTCTTTGGTACTGGGACCTTCTTTAGGCAAGCGGATCTCTTCAACTTCGAACCAAAATGGTTCAACCCCTTAACGTTTTTCATCTTTTTTTTTCCTTGCTCTTTTATGGTATGGATCTCTATGAATCTCTGAGTATTTTCTGATTTTTTTCTACTTGCCTTAAAAATAGGGTTTCAAATCTTTTCTAGATCTAATATGGTTCGATTTTTTAATTATTTTTTTAATATTTCTATCTATATGTCTCTATGCATCTTATTACGACTCTTTGCTTGATTATTTCTGCCGATTTTTACTTGCCCTAAATTTGGAATTTTTTTATTCTTCAAAATCGAACCAAATCTAGTTCGATTCTCTGATTTTTTTTTAATAAAGTTTCTGTCTATACGTCTATATCCATCTTATTGTAACTCTCTGCCTTTATTTTCTGTCAATTTGTATATTTTACCTAATTAGGGTTTTAAATTTTTCTTTTCTTATTAACCGTTAAGTACTTTCCTTTGTAGTATTTTGACTAATTATTGCCATATTTATGTGTTCAATTTCAGTACTATTTAAACCAATCCTCCACTCCCCTTTGAGGACAGATTTAGAGTTCAAAATTTTCGCACTACTATAAACAAAACCATACACTGTTATTCTCTAGCTATACTATTATTATGTGCTTTTGATTCCTGGCCGGCTGGAAGCCAAGGCCAGAAATCCTCAATTGTTTTGCTCCGTTTGGTGATAATTGCTACACTACTGGATTCTTTTTTTTCTGTCTCATCTCGACTGGTGAGATATTAAATCCTTCACTACATCATTAATCGTTTTAATGTATTACTTCTATTAGACTAGTTACCCTAAAATGTTATTATCTGTATTTAAGACATGTTGAATTTAGTTTTAATCGATTAATGAAATCTGCCTAATTCTGTGTTATCTAGGGCTATCTCTAGAAGTTAAACATGCTTTCACACCTTTCCTAAAAACTAGTTAATCATGTGTGCCTTAGCAGATTCATTAGCTTGTTGTTGAACCTGTTACCATGTGATCTGTTTGGTTCTGTTCTCACTATGTCCTGATTCCTCTGTTACATTGTTTAATCAGTTCCTACTGATAACCACTGTGTTTCTTTTCCAAGATCTAAAGCCTTTATTATTTTTGTGAACATGTTTATGAATTGACCTTATTAGAATATGAATTTGTTAATTCTTAACTTTATTAAGTCTTCTTAGGTTCAAATGTGTTGCTATTTGTTTCTGTTCTATGTGTGATTCTGTCCCTAAATATATCCCCTAATCCTATCCTGCTCTCCTGAATCCTCACTCATTGTTGGTTGAAAGCCAAAACAATTTAGGTTTTGGCCTTCCTAGTGTGAGCACTGCTCAGGGTTTATATGAGACCCTCGTGAACTCTAACACACTAGGATTTGGTCCATTGTTTTCCTTGAACTGTTCTGATCATCATTCTCTAGTGTGAGCACTACCTGGGGTTCTTGAAGCCCTTGGGAACTCTGACACACTAGATATTTGGGTTCTGTATGCTTATCCTTGAGATATGGGTGAATCATTCATTGATGGCTACTGTGTATGGGCTTTTGGAGCTATTGTGAGTTGAAGGCCTAGTCTGTCCAGGTGTATCTGGGCCTGCTGCAGACTTTCTATAGTTTTTATACTTTGTAATTCGTTCATTCAATTCTGATCTGTAATAATTGTTTGTAATAAAAATTAGGGTATAGTAAATTGGGAACTGGATTTATTTTTAACATTTGCATGAGAACGGGTAGAAATCCTGCCTATAAGTGTTTACTTTGCTCATTCTGATATTGTGTGTTAGATAACCTGCCTATAGGTGCTTACTTTGCTCATTCTGCTATTGTGTGTTAGATAACCTGCCTATAGGTATTACTTTGCCCGAATAAGTTCGGTGGATAACCTGCCCATTCTGTTTTACATGTTAGATACCATGCCTATAGGAAATAAAATAACCAAAGTTCAACTTGTATTGAATCACATTCATTAGGCATCATGATCATAGGGTCATTTATATTCTATAAATCTGCATTGTTAGAAGGCATGCCTATAGGGTTCTTAATTGATTGATATGCTATTGTAATACTTTCCCATTAGAAAGCATGCCTATAAGAATTAAAACCAGTTTCCATAACCAAAGGTAGGAATCATGTCTATAGGGTAATCACCATTTGTGTTAAGCACTAAAACTAGGCTTTAAACACTGTCTCGTTGAACACCATTAGAAAGCACGCCTATAGGAACAACTAAGTAATTCTGAATATCTCTCGTTGATTATCACTGCCTAACACTAAGTAAATGACCTAGATAGCATGTCTATAGGTTTAACCGCTTATAATTATAATCAATAGGCAACTGTGCAGTCACGTAGAAATTACTTTGCATAACTGCCAGATGATTAAAATCCAGAATCACATAGAAATCATGTTTATAGGACCTAACAACTTTAATTATTGAAACTGTCAAAACGCCTAATCTGTTGTGTGCATTCGCTGCCTAAGTGTGGAGGCTAACTTGAGCTCCTATTTGCTTTTATATGAAAGTCCAACTTGTTTTTGTATGTCGCCTAGTTTTACCATTTTCGAGCAACCTAAGTTAAGTCTAGAACCATCCAAAATAGAGGTCCAAATGCCTCTTGGGCCATAGGCAAGGGACGGGTAGTGCACGTGTAGGGTATGACTTAGAATTGATTAGAGCATTTTAGATAAATAACTTTAAAATAGTAATCGGGTAGCAGGAGATGATAGTTTGTGCCCGCTGAATAATATGAGNCCCCCCCCCCCACCCCTCCCATTCTCATTAAAATAATTTCCTTTATTCTCTATTAGACTAATTCACATGATTTGAGTTCAGCCGGGACCCACCGTTGTGGACCTCGAGGAGTGCCTAACACCTTATCCTCGAGGTAATTTGAGCTCTTACCCGATCTTTGGTGACGCAAACTAGTAAATCCAAGTCATTTGCAATAGTTGCCCTAACGCACCTTATCCATTAGGTGGAGACTCTCTTTTAATAACCCTTCCTCCCTTTTTAAAAGAGTTGTCAATGTCGAAACCCGATTTCACTAGAAAAAGAGGCACGACAACATCTTTTGAAACCAATTCAATTTGGACTTGTTCTACTAACATGATACTGTTCTTATTCTCTTATTTTTTTCAAAAAAGTAACAATATTCATTCGATAAAGTAACATGATTCTGAAAAAGAGAAGTTAACAAGATTTGATACTACTGCACAAAATAATCAACTTTGCAAATTTTGACTGTTAGTATTCACAAAGAAGACAATACTCAATTCAGCCAAGTATGATCACTTCAACCTTGTGAGTTCTGATCTATAAATTAATAACCACTCAATCAAAAACTTGAAAAAGGAAACAATATTCTTTTGTAAGTCTCGAGTAATAAGGAAACGGTAATATTTTACTTTGAACCATATACTGGAAATAATATTACCATTTTTAATTAAAACAAACTAACACCATTTCATAAAATAAATATTACTATGTGATACTAATGACTACTAATCATGTAATGAACTATGATTACATGATATTTATTCGCTATCTATTACGAATAGGTAAAAATAAAAAAAGTAAACTACTCAATCATCTTTAACCACAGATCCATCACCGATTAAGTGATCTATTTTTCCATCAGGGTGCTCAAAAAGAAGTCTGTCACATCCAAGTGAATGATGTCAAATTCATTTTCATAGACAAAATTAGCTTCAGGGCCTTTATTCTATAGATATGCTTGACAAAGCTCAACCAAATGTCTTGGTGTACGACAAATATTTCCCCAATGTCCTTTTTCACTGCAACGATAACATTCAGTTTCTAAACCATTTGCCTTTGGCTTCTCATCTTTCCCTTTACACTTTTAGTGGTTATTTTTCTTTGGGGGTGATTAACACCAGGAAAATTTCTTCCTTTTCTACGGCCATGGCCACCACCACAACCACGAATAGGGCCACAGCCTTTTCCACGCTTAGCATAATGGGAATACACCTCATCCACTTCAGGCAATGGTGTAGACACAGTGGATCAATTTTCGTGATTTCTCATGAGCAAGTCGTTATTTCATTCAGCCACAAGGAGAAGAGAAATCAACTCAGAGTACTTCTTGAAACCTTTCTTTTGGTATTGTTGTTACAAGACCATATTGGAGGCATGAAACGTTGTGAACATTTTTCAAGCATATCATAGTCAGTGATAGTATCTCCACGGAGTTTCTATTTAGAAGTAATTTTGAACATCACAGAATTATATTCAAAAACAGACTTAAACTCTTGGAGCCTCAGATGAGCCCAATCATATTGTGCTTGTGGAAGAGTGACCAACTTTAAGTTGTCATATCTTTCCTTTAAGCCATTCCACAAAACAAGTGGATCTTTGATTGTGAGATATTCTATTTTCAACCCTTCATCTAGGTGATGGCGCTAGAAAATAAAGGCCTTAGCACATTCTTGGGTATATGCTTTATTTTTATCTTTAATGGCGTCTCCAAGACCCATTGCATCTAAATGGATTTCAGCATCCAACATCCATGTCATATAGTTCTTGCCCGAAATTTCAAGGGTAACGAAATTTCTTTTCATAATGTCAGTCATAATTAAAAGAGGAGAAAAGTTATACCTTAATCTTCTCAAAGAGCTTCTTGAGACGGTAGAGTCTCATGCTGATAACGTGAAATAAAACAATAAGAAAAAGAATAATATTGCAAGGAAAAGAGAGAGGGAATTCTTATTAAATTTTTGGGATGATATACAATGGGGTAAGACCCCTCTATTTATAGGGTAAAATGACTTAGCCACAAAGTAAAACTCTCTAAAAGATAGGCATTCACTCTAATTACAATTCTATTCATAACACATAATATTATTTTATTATTAAAATGACGCATTGATTTAACGGCAACAAACGTGGGACCATTTTTATGAGTTGGCAATGTTTTATTGGGTTGTGTGACTTTTTATTTTATGCATTTCATCAAAATACCTCTATAATCTATCTGTTCCATTACTTGACACATCTTCAATCCTTATTTAACCCGGGTTGTTAAAAAAATAGGCGAAATGGCTTCTCGACCACCTAAACTTGCACCAGATTTTAAAGTCGATATATGATTTTTTGATTTTTCCATTTTAACATCCCAACTCAACTGATTACTTATAAGTGAACACCTCTGACCGTTGACTATGTTTATGTGGCAGTAGCATAGCTGACGTAGTCAAAGTGCATGCTAATCACGCAGAAAAAGAGCGTGACTCAAATTAAAAATATCAAATATGAATAAGGAAAACAAAAAGTAAGTAAAAAACAAAAATATAAAAGAAATCCTAAATCCTAAATCATCTCTCACGTAACCCCTCTGTTATCTTCTTCCTTACAACTCCCCCCCTCCCCCCAGTTTTTTTCTTCCCGTAGTTTCTTCCCGTTTGCCCCAAAGGTATGGTGGTGACAGTATTTTCGACGATTTTCTTTGGCCAGTTGAGACTACGAAATTATTAGAAACTTTTAGGGGTGGGAAGTAATAGATTCTCAAGGAGGCCTGTTTTTTTTTACCGGGATGCTATTTTTTCCGATGAAAAACTTGTCGGAATGATTTTGTTATTTTTGAGAAGATCTGATGGTTTGTTTGGACTAATTTCTAGATTGAGATTTGGTTAAGGTATGTATTAGGACATGATTTGATCATATTTGATCTTTTACCGTTGGAAATAGTAGTTTGACAAGGGAAGGTTTTGGTGGAGCTATGGTGGAGAAGAAAGGAAAGAGAACAAAAAATAAAAATATGATAAATTGGTGTTAAAAAGGATGGGACCCAGAAATTACAAATGTCAAACAATAAATGATCTTAGTATCTGGCGTGGTATTCATATCAGGAAATTGAGATACACGCTTTGAGGAAAGGTTTTATTATAAGTATTTTTATCGAGTTGAGGTGCTAAAATGAGAAATTCAAAAGTGATGGGTTGTATTCTGTTTTGATGATCTAACAAACTTTTATGTGAAGAACCAGATAAAGGACCTGATCTGTAGACAGCACAACCAATCAGCTTTAACTCAAAGAATTCTGGACAGTGCACTGTTGAACTTATAAACAACAGCTGAGGGACCTGATCCCTTGACAGACTCTCAGACGATAGTACAGGTCAACTTTACAGCTAAAATAAAATATAACAGAATAGTGACTGCCTGCAACTGTACACGCTACAGTGCTGTAACAGTGCAGCAGTCACTTCCCATTGGTTGTGAAGTGTACTCTCAAGATATGGGACATCCTCCTTGGAGTGTGCCAAGATCTTTAATATCTTGTTTGAAAACAAACGAGAATACTCACTTGAGCAATTACTAAGAACATTCTCTCAAGCATTAAAGTGGTATGTAGCATTGAAGATTCAAGTGTTTTAAGAGCAAGAAGACAACTCCACGAAGAAGGACCAGTTCCACCTTGTGTCGTTAGTGTCATTAGTTGAGTTGTAATCTTGCATTTTGTTTTCATTGTATCCTACTCGCTTTTGTAGAAGCATCATGTTAGGAATCTCTCAACATAAACCTCTTGTGTTTCTGTAGTGACTAGTGTAGTCACGAGTGAAAAGTCTTTGTAACTAGAGAGTGACAAAGTGGCTTGTAATAGTGATTACAAGTTAGTGAGTTGAAGTCTTTGTAAGAAGTACATTACAGAGTGGCTTGTAATAGTTTAGATTACAAGTTAGTGAAGTTGAAATCCTACGAGTGTAGGTCGTGGTTTTTGTCCCCATGAGTGGGATTTTTCCACGTAAAAATCCCTTGTCTCTTTTACTTGCTTTCTTAGTGTACTCCTCTGTGAGAACTAGTAGAGGACCAGGTATCTTTACTGTTTGTTGGACTCATAGAAACTATCAATTGGTATCAGAGAAGGCTCTTTATAAATGGTTAACACCTAGAAAGGATCTGTAATGGCTGCTCCACCAAACTTCGAAGAAGGACAATCAACATATCGACCTCCTAGATTCAACGGTCAGTATTATGGGTGGTGGAAGACCCGTATGCATGACTTCATAATGGCTGAAGATTTTGAGTTATGGGACATCATCTGTGATGGTCCTCATGTTCCTATGCACAAGGTAGGAGAGGTTGGTCTTCTGGTGCCAAAAACCATGAAGGATTATAACGATGCTGACAGGAAAGCAGTGGAAAAGAATTTTCGTGCAAAGAAAATTCTAGTGTGCGGTATAGGACCTGATGAGTACAACAGTATCTTTGTATGTCATTTAGCTAACGAGATTTGGGAAGCTTTGCAGACAGCTCATGAAGGAACGGCGCAAGTGAAACAGTCCAAAATTGATATGCTCACTACTGAGTATGAGCTATTCAGGATAAAGGATGATGAATCTATACAGTATATGCATACTAGATTCACCTCCATTATCAATGAGCTTCACTCTCTAGGAGAAGTCATTCCTAGGAATAAGCAGTGCGAAAGATCTTGAGTGTTCTTCCAAGCTCCTGGGAAAGCAAAGTCAATGCTATCATTGAAGCAAAGGATTTGCAAACTCTAACAATGGATGAGTTGATCGGAAACTTGAAAACATATGAGATGAAAAGGAAAAAGGACAGTGAAAGAAGGGAACCCAAGAAGGAGAAGAACCTGGTTCTTCAAGCTGAAAAGCATGAGTCAAGCGAAGAGGACAATGACATGGCCTATCTCACCAAGAGATTCCAGAAAATGGTTCGAAGGAATGGAGGAATACCAAAAAGAGGCAGCTCAAGCAAGCCTAGAAACTATGACTTATGTCATAAATGTGGTAAGCCCGGACATTTTTTAAAAGACTGCCCGCTCCTGAAGCAAGACACCTACAAGCACAACACTAACAAAGCTGCAAAGAGGAACCAGGTTCCTGACAAAATATTCAGCAGAAAAAGCATAGCTGACAACGTTGTGAAGCAGGCTCTTGCCGTTTTGGGAGATTCATCAAGCGAATCAGAAGAGGAATCTGAAGCAGAAAACAGCTCTATGATGGCAATTGAGAACAAGGCTAGGGAGTATGACTCATTGTTTGCTCTTATGGCTCAATCTGATGAAGAAGAAGAAGATGACACAGATGAGGTAAACTCCAGGGATGTACAGAGAAATTTGAAGTCCTATCTCTTAAAAAATTAATGTCATTGCCAATTGTTCTCATTGATACTTATTACAGCTTAATTTAAGATAAGGATTCATTGACTATAGAGCTAGGAAAAGCACAACAAACTAGAGATGATCTAGTTGTGTGTGTGGTAGACTTCAAAGAAACTGTAGGCAATCTTGAAAGAGAGAAAGAGTCTCTAATGTGTAAAATCAACAGTGTTGAGAATGAGAGAGATGACCTAATGGTGGTGGTTGTAGACCTTCAGGATACAATAAAAAATCTTGAAAAAGAAAAGGAAGTAGTAGAAGAAAAAACAAGAAAGGTAGAAAGTGAGAGAGATGATCTAATTGTAGTAGTGGTAGATCTGAAAGAAGAAGTGGAGAATCTGAGCAATGAAAAGGCTAGTCTGAGTGTGACGATTGATGTTGTTGAGCTGGAGAGAAACGATTTTCTAGTAGTAATCACAGATTTAGAGGAAACCATTCAAGGACTAAGACAAGAACCTAGTTCCTCAAGTGTGGATAAAGGAAAGGAAATAGCCAGTGAAAAATATATCCAGCTTGAAAAGGAACTGAATGAGGCCAAAACGAGTATGTGCAGTGAGGTTGAGAAAAATAGGGAGTTGCAAGCTGAAGTGAGCAAAATAAAATCTGATCTTAAAAAATAACTGAATTGGACCTGGTCCACGGATGTTGTCACTGCCATATACTTCAATAACAGTTCAAACAGGCAGGGGATCGGGTTTCAAAAGGAGAAAACTCCCTACAACCCACATAGCAAATATGTCACAGTCCCAGACAATTGGCTCTGTACCCACTGTGGAAACAATGGGCACTTCAAGGAAAGCTGCCCAGCCAAGGATCAATCAGTCCAGAAAAACAGGATGTTTGCCGGCAAGAGGAATACAAAGCAGGGACCAGGTCCCAGCAAGAAATATCAATTCATGTTGGCATGGACTAGAAGAATTCTTATTCATCCCTTTCCCAACTACAAGGGACCCAAACTTTTTTGGGTTCCTAAATCTAACCACTGATTTAATTGTGCAGGGATCAGTGAGAGGAACTGGACTACAATGGATCATAGACAGCGGATGCTCAAAGCATATGACTTGAAACACTATGGATTTTCTCTCATTGAAAGCCATGCGGGGAGGGGATGTATCCTTTGGCAATGGAAAGAAGGGATACATCCTTGGTGTTGGAAGAGTTGGAAGGTCTCTATAGCACTCAATCGAAAATGTGTACTATGTGGATGGCTTGAAATATAGCTTATTGAGTGTCTCTCAAATTTGTGATAAAGGAAATAAAGTGGAGTTCTTATCCAAAGTATGCACTGTTACTAGTCTAGTAACTGGAGAAGTGGTGTTGATAGACAAGAGACACAAAAACATCTATGTTGCTGATTTTGAATCATTGGAAGCTGGTGAAGTGAACTGCTTGAAAGCAGTTAATGATGAAGCAGAGCTTTGGCATAAAAGGTTGGGTCATGCCAGCTTTTCCCTCTTGAACAAACTGATAAAGAAGGACATGGTTCGTGGTCTGCCAAAATCCAAGTTCAAGGAGCACACAGTCTGTGATGCGTGCTCTAAAGGAAAACATGTGAGATCATCTTTTAAGCCTAAGAAAGATGGCAGTACATCCAGGCCTCTAACTACTTCATATGGATTTATGTGGGCCCATGAGAATTCCAAGCAGAGGTGGAAAGAAGTATATTTTTGTGATTGTGGATGATTACTCAAGATTCACTTGGACATTATTTCTTAGAACAAAAGATGAGACGTCTGAAGTATTTGTGGCATTTGTCAAGAAAATCTAAGTGAAGATGGACTTGAAAGTAGTTTGCATTAGATCCGACCATGGAACCGAATTTGATACGGCAAAATTTGATGAGTTTTGCATTGAAAATGAAATCACACACAACTTCTCATCCCCTGGGACTCCTCAGCAAAATGGAGTAGTGGAAAGGAAGAACAGAACCCTGGAAGACATGGCTCGAACAATGCTCATTGATAGTGGGATTGATAAGAACTTCTGGGCAGAAGCAATCAACACTGCCTGCTACTTGGTGAGCAGGTGCATGATCAGGTCCTTCCTGAACAAGACTCCTTATGAACTGCTCAATGGAAGAAAGCCAAAAATAACCTATCTAATAGCCTTTGGTTGCAAGTGCTATGTTCTAAACAATGGGAAGGATCAACTAGGAAAGTTCGATGCCAAAGGTGATGAAGAAATCTTTTTAGGATACTCTTCTCAAAGAAAATCATACAAAGTGTACAACAAGAGAACACAATGTGTAGAAGAGAGTGTTCATGTTCTCTTTAATGAGACTCCTTCCTCAAACACGAACGAAAATGGTGATGACCAAGACAATCAACCACTCTTGGTTCCTGGAGAGATTTCTGATGTCTCAAATGGAAAGGCTGGCATGATGAGTCAAGCCAAGGAGATGAATGAAGGCAATGCAATCTCTTCCTCCAGTTCACAAGAGGAACCTGGTACCCCAATCTCTCCCACAGAAGCTGAAGAAAGAATTGGAGATGCTGTGGAAGGTACTCCCCAGGTAGCAGAACAAGCAGCACAGGGAAACTCCTCTAATTTACCAAGTTCTTCCACCAATCAAATTCAGGTCCCAAATTGGAAACATAAAAGTTCTCATCCTCTTGATAACATAATCACTCCCCTTGATCCTGGAGTTCAAACCAGATCCAAAACCAGAAATTCCCTAGCCTTCTCATCCTTTTTATCCCAAATAGAACCTAAAAATATCAAGGAAGCTCTGAAGGATGCAGATTGGATCATTGCTATGCAGGAGGAACTTCATCAGTTTGAAAGAAACAAAGTATGGCATCTGGTACCTCGACCCTCAGACAGAACCATCATAAGAACCAGGTGGGTGTTCAGGAACAAGCTGGATGAAAATGGGAAAACTACCAGAAATAAAGCAAGACTTGTAGTTCAGGGTTATAATCAAGAGGAAGGAATTGATTATGATGAAACTTTTGTTCCCGTTGCTCGTATGGAAGCAATTCGGATTCTCATTGCCTTTGCATCTCATATGGAATGCACTTTATTCCAAATGAATGTGAAGAGTGCATTCCTGAATGGATATCTCAAGGAGGAAGTATATGTCAAGCAACCCCCTGGGTTTGAAAGTCATGCTCACCCAGAGTATGTCTTCAAATTGGACAAAGCCCTGTATGGTTTGAAGCAAGCCCCCAGAGCTTGGTATGAAAGGCTATCCAAGTTTCTACTGGATAATGGTTTCACTCGAGGAAAGATTGACAACACCCTATTCCACAGACCCCCCAAGAGTAAATCTTCTACACTCCTCCTCTAGAATCCATCCCTCCGTTCTCTGAGCCCATAAATGAAGATGATGAGGATGACATGGTGTTGAGTCCCTGTTTTAAACTCCATCAGAGGGTGATTACTCCAAAAGTTTCTATGAAGAGGCCATCTACTAGGTTGCAGAAGAAGGAATCCTTTGACTCGGCTCTTGAGAAAAGTAAGAAGAGTAGTAAGCAGAAGAAGAAGAGATTGATGAAAGAAGGGAGAGTAGTGGTGGATGAAGTTATCCCTGTAGTTGAAGTAGAACAGGAAACTACCGAGGCACCCAGTTCCTTGGTAGGGAGAAAGAAGTCTGTGTCTGCTAAAGGACAAGAAAAACCGTCGTTGTCACCCCCAAAAATTGGTGGCAAGTCAAAGAAAAAAGAAGTTGGTGAAGCTAGTGTTAAGAAGCATGTGACTGAAGCAAGTGCCAAAGGGAAGTCTGTACAAGTGACCGGTAAACGCACAAGGGAAATGGAAACCATGGGGGAACCTGGTTCTAAGAGAGTTGTATCAAGTAGCAAAGGAAAGTGGAAGGATAATGTTCTGAATCAGCAAGTGTTGTGGGGTCGCATGTTTGACCCCAAAATTTTTTAAATGGCTGGAATGAGCCAGCTGATGGCTATGGTTGAGTTTCAAAAATGGGAGCACCTATTCACTATGAGTGTGCCCCAAGTCTTTGAGGATGTCGTGCGCGAGTTTTATGGCAGTTTTTGGACCCCTGCTGAGGGTCATTTGTGTGTTGTGGTGGAAGGTGTTAATTTTGTGTTTGATGATGAGGCTCTGGGAATAGTACTCAATGTTCCATCTAGGGGGCTGTATTCAGTGGATCCTGAAAAGTATGCTTGTGAGGAAAATTTTAGGAAAGCTATCGTTAAGCTAGGGACGGTCCAGCAGGGGGAACGGTTCATAAGAAGGCCATGCTACCTCTTTACCAGCTAGTTTTTGAACTGGTGAATAAGGTCCTTCTTCCCCGTGCTGAGAGGCGTTCCGTTGCTTCCAAGGCTAATCTGATCTTGATGGAAGCCCTTGATCAGTTCAAACCAATCAACCTATATGCTCTCATGATTCAACACATGGAGAAGGTTGTAAATGTCAAGGATGGAAATCACGAGCTCTCCTATGATTTTCTACTTACTCGGATCTTTAAGTTTTACAAGCGCCAGTTAAGAATCCCCGAGTAGGGACCCGCAAGCAAAGCTTTTCAAAAACAACCCTTGAAGAATGTGAGTGTTTTGAGAAGGCTGGGGGGAGCACTTATACTATATCGCAGCTAATCAATGTTCTGAATGCTGCCAATGATGTGATTAAGCGATTGAAAGCTCAGATTGCCATTCTGGAGGTTCAGTCAAGTCAAGCTGGTGAGGAACCTGGTTCTGGTAGCTCCTCAAACGAAGAAATTGCCCGCTTAACCAAGGAGAACTGTAAGCTGCGGGAACAGGTTGAGAACCTAAAGGAGAAACTACTTGAGGAACAGTCCTCTGCCAATGCTCGCATGGACCTGGTTCTCAGGACTCTCACTGCTTCCTCCTCCAAGCCTTCCTCCTCTAGTGCCCCCTAGGCCTTGTCCTCTATAATTTATCTCTGCTCTGATGTGGTTACCAGCATTTTTGCTTCTTTTTTTTTGTGATTGGGATTAGATAACACCTGGCTGCTCCTGTTGCAAAATCCAAAAGAAGTCCTTTGCTCTTTCAAGCAAAGACTTCTCTATGTTTTCAAGATTTTTAATGAATGAAATCAGTCTCTTTATGTTCTCATCAATGCTTTTCTGCCTTCTTATTATGTTTTCTATCATGTTGTGTGCACATAAAGGGCATGAGTTTACTTTGTTGGACTTCTTTATACTTTCTGCCTGTTTATGCCTTTTTATGATGCCAAAAGAAGGGAGTTTAGGGGGATAATTGGGCACAGTTTAGAAAATGATGGCAGTGATTAAGGGGGAAGCACATAGACAGGGGGAACTTTTTGAGAACCTGGTCGCTCATCTGTTATGATCTGCTGATGTTAGCATATATAACTGCTTCCCAATTATAAAAGTTTGTCATCATCAAAAAGGGAAAAATTGATGGGCTGTATTCTGTTTTGATGATCTAACAAACTTTTATGTGAAAAATCAGATAAAGGACCTGATCTGTAGACAGCACAACCAGTCAGCTTTAACTCAAAGAATTCTGGATAGTGCACTGTTGAACTTATAAAGAACAGCTAAGGAACTTGATCCCCTGACAGACTCCCAGACGATAGTACAGGTCAACTCTACAGTTGTAAAAAGTTGTGACAGTAAAGTGACTGCCTGCAACTGTACACGCTACAGTGCAGTAACAGTGCAGCAGTCACTTCCCATTGGTTGTGAAGTGTACTCTCAAGATATGGGACATCCTGCTTGGAGTGTGCCAAGATCTTTAATATCTTGTTTGAAGACAAACAAGAATACTCACTTGAGCAATTACGCGTTCTTCTTCCTCGACAGAAATCAATCGCGTCGAGTTATCTTCTTCCCATAACTGGCAGCTGAAATTCTTGCCAAAACTCCCCATATCCTTCATCAAATCACCTGAAAATTGAATTATATACTCCCCAAGAGACCCCCAACAAAAATTCATAACACCCAATTGAAAACAATCACAAACTCGGGGATCCAAATTTTTTGACTCAAGTTAAGCTTATTTAATGGCTTGCAGCCTTCTGCTTCACGTTTCACCTCGCAAACCAATGGATTTCACTTTTTTTAAGTTTTAAAACAGTAGCAATCAATCAATTTAATCAACCAATAAATGGTAGCTTTGGATTTCAATCCCACCAGTTTCCGATTCAAGGACCCCAAAAGCTCCCAATATGAGTTTTATCCCAAAAAATTAGCACCTGAACTCTTCAATACAACATATAGGCTCTAATTTCGAATCAGATCCAATAAGTAGAGCAGTTTAAGTTTTTGAAGTTTCAATTTCAGATTTGATACCCACGAGCTCAATAGCAACAATCAATGGAACGCTGAAGAGTTCGCATTCAAGCCATGGCTCGAGAAAACTCGTGCCCACTTGAATTTTTATGTACTTTTCTTCTTTTTAGATTTAGTTGTTGAATAGAGAAATTGTATGGGTTTGAAATATTTCAGTTTCAAAGTTGTTCAAAACAAAGGAGTTATTTATTTTTTAATAATTTGGGCGGGTCAGATAATGGGGCGAGTAAGGGGTCTTTATGGTTCGGTTTGAATCGATTTTTCCCTAAAAATAAATCAAATCAAGTTAGTCGATTCTTAAAATATTGTAAGCAAACCAATTAAGTCGGGTTTTTATCGATTTTGGTAATTTTTCGGTTTTGTCGGTTATTTATGGATTTTTTTCTTTAATATGAGACATACTACCAAACACATATTTCGGAGACTACATTTTCAACGTAACACTATCAAACCAATTGCTCTTTGAGAAATCTATCATTTACCAAGATATATTGATAATACTTGAATCAAATAGTGATAAATAATTTAAGTACTCAATTAAAAATCGATTATTTTTAACATGAATAAATTCTTGTACTTAGAAAAAAAAACTACCAACCAAACTAGAATGTAAAGGCAAAGAGTTAGATTATTATAATAGCAAAAAACTAGACAAAATATAAACGACTAATATGTACCATAAAATTTTGGAACCTTTATATAAAAATATACATATATATAGGTGTAACAATAAGATTAAACAACTACTTCTATAGTCGGTTTGGTTTGGATTTTTTCGATTATTTTTTATTAAAACCAAAACCAAACCAAATTTCATCGGTTTTTATATTCAAAATCAAAACCAAACCAAACCTAAAAAGTATCGATTTTTTTGGTCGATTTGGTTCGATTTTCGGTTTGGTTCGAATTTTCGGGTTTTTATGAACACCTCTAATTATACCCATATGTCTTGTCTGATCCAATGAGCTAGGTGACCCAATAAAACATTGCTAACTCATTAAAAATGGGTTCCACGGTTGTTGTCATTAAATCGATGAGTAGTCCGCTCTCGGCCATTCCACACGCTGCTTAGCAATTTTAAAAGATTTTTATATTCCTATACATTATTTCAAACTTTATTATCTTATTTACTTAAGTTTTAATCTAATTACATAATATATACAAAATTACCAATTATGTACATTTTTAGGCATTTAATGATAATACTTAAATCCTAAAATCACTCTAATATCTATACCCCCCCCCCACACACACACACACATTTCTCTCTCCACACGCCCCCCCTCCCCCTCCCCCCGCACATATTTTCAGTATCTCCCTCCATTAACGCTTGTTTTCACTCTTCTTCAAAAATTCCTCTCCTTTTTTATAGATTTAAGCTCTAAATACTCTACCACATACATCCATTAACGCCTATTGCTTGCTTAACTTTCAATGAAGAAGAAAACAGTTTCGAAGATCAACCCAAATTCCAGTAAGAGAGCAGCACTTTCACCATTGACAGCTATGAAAAAGCTCTGAAGCTTTGAATTCGAATTTGGGTTTTCAAAAGCCATTACTTGTTTGGATTGGGTGTTGTTGCAAACAATTGGAAATATTGTTTGGAGTTTCTATATCAATTTTGAGGGTGTTTTTCTCACGATCCAAAATCCATTAAGGTCGTGATGGCGTCGGACACCATAGTCAGGCAAGCCAACCCTCCTTGGTTAATTAAGTTCCTATTTTATTATTTTGAAAATCTTTACTTTTTATTTCATTATATAATGATCAAATAAAGTTACCGAGTAAACAACGATGTTTTAAATAATTCAATCGACAAATACATCCCAAAGTCATCCAGAACCCGGTGTCACAAGTGCAAGAGCAAATTTCTAGGAAGTATACACGTGTTACAATATTGTCCGGAATACAAACTGGACAAAGAAATAAAGTACAATACAATACATCTGAGGGAGACTTTGTCGGCTGCGGGTCGTCTCGAGACGTGCAGCTCGCCCAAGTCCCCATATCAACCATGCCACGATGCCAAGCGGGGCCACTAGATATACATGCACATGTGCAATAAAAATGCACAGCAAGTGTAGTATGAGTGCGGAAACAGCGTGTACTCAGTAAGTATCCCGCCTAACCTCGAAGAGGTAGTGACGAGAGGTCAAATTTGATACTTGCTAGAGGTCAATCTAACAAAATCAAGGGTGACACTAAGTATGGATATCATAGGTAATTAACAAGTAGTGATAGGAAATAACAACTTCTTTTCACATTTTACAACTTTGGAATCTTCGTCATTTCAGTCGACAATTTATAATTCCAGGCCAGTAAACAGTTAGAAATCACAAAAAGTACGTAGCAATTATCATGCGCAAGCAATGCCGAGGGTCGAACGGCTCGAACCAACGATAAATGTAAATTGTGCATTGCCGAAGGGTCGAACAGCTCGAACCATAGATGCATCTATGAACCCCGCCCGTGCATCGATAATGCGACGCGGTCATATATAAATAATAGAGTTACCCTGCTCGTAAATAATACATGCGACTCAGGTACTCATAGATACACACATTCACACAATAAATTCACATTTTATCATGAAAACAATCACCCAAGGAGGTGATAAAATTCTCTTTTAATGGACGTGAAGATAGTATTTAAATCTTTTCCGTAAATTCATTTACCAAGTTCAATAAGGTTTAATTGTTTCCAAATTCATCAATAAAGTTACAAGTATGGCAAATAAAACATGCTTTTGGGTCCTAGACTACCCGGACATAAGCATAATAGTAGCTACGCACGGACTTCCGCCACCTCGTGCGTACGTAGCCCCCACAAATAGCAGCACATATTTAATTATTTTACTTATGGGGACAATTCCCTCTTACAATGTTAGAAAGGAGACTTACCTCACTCCGAAGATTCATAACCGGCCTCCAAGCCCTTCCGACGACTCACATTGATGCACCACGCCCAAAACTAACTAAATAACGAGCAAACCAAGGAAAATATACTCTAATACTTATAACAATTCAACTTATAAAAATTTCCAACTCCGCTCGGAAAGTTGACAAAATTGTCCTCGGGCCAACGTGCCCGGATTCCGAAATTTTTTTTGAAGATAAAGATTACCCATAACCTTACGAACCCAAATATACAATTCTCTCTCAATTTCATGCTCAAATTTGTGATAACAATCCGAAAATACAAATTCTAGATTTACTCCCAAATCCCATAATTTCTACAAATTCCCCTGTCCAAATCTGCATATTATCATTTATTTAATTAATAAATGGGAAGAAACGACTTACCTAGAGTTGCTTAATGAAAATATCCCCTTGAAGCTCTCCAAAATCATCCAAGCCAAATGAAAAATGGGAGAAAAATGGACAAATCCTGTCTTAAAAAACACATTGCCCAGACCCGACCTCCGCACCTATGGCCTCCAGCCTCGCACCTGCGCGCCCGCAGGTGCGCCCATGCACCCGCACCTGTGTCTTCCTCCTCCCCAGCTGCGCTCCGCACCTCCGCTCCCTCTTCCGCATCTGCGCTTTCGCAAGTGCGGAAATAACCTCACACCTGCGTCCCCCAGCCAAGCCAGCCAAAATCCACATCTGCGACGCCAAAGCCGCACCTGAGGCCCTTGTTACGCAGGTTCGGTCACACCGGACACCAGCAGCCTTAGCCTTTCCGAACTTTCAAATTTGATCCAATAACCACCCGGAATCCACTCGGGGCCCTTGGGACCCCGTCCAATCACACCAACCAGTTCCAAAACCTAATGTGGACCTGCTCGAGGCCTCAAATCACATCAAATAACATCGAAACAATGGATTGCAACTCAATTCAATCCTTATGAACTTTGAAATTTCGAACTTCTACATTCGATGCCGAAACCTATCAAATCACATTCGATTGACCCCAAATTTTGCACGTAAGTCACATTCAACAATACGGACCTTCTCCAACTTTCGGAATCGGAATCCGACCCCGATATCAAAATTTCCACTTCCGGTCGAACTTCTTAAAAACCTTCAAATTTCTAACTTTAGACAAATGACTCCAAAATGACCTACGGACCTCTGAATTCACTTCCGATCGTGCTCCTAACACCAGAATCACCATACGGAGCTATTCCCAGACTCGGAATCCCAAACGGACATCAATAACACTGAAATGCACTTCAACCCATACTTATGAAATTTTTTCTAAAATACTAACTTCCACATTATGCGCCAAAACACTCCCAGGTCATCCAAAACCCGTTCCAAACATACGCCTAAGTCCGAAATCATCATACGAACCTGCTGGAACCTTCAAATCCTGATTCTGAGGTTGTTTACTCAAAAATCCAATCTTAGTCAATTCTTCCAACTTAAGGCTTCCGAAATGAGAACGTTCTTTCCAATTCGACTCCGAACTTCTTGAAATTCAGTTCCGACCATGCCTACAAGTCATAATACCTTAAATGAAGGTGCTCATGGCCTTAAACCGCCAAACGACGCGCTAGAGCTCAAAACAATCGGTCGGTTCGTTACATTCTCTCCCACTTAAACATGCGTTCGTCCTCGAACGCGCTAAGAACTGCTCTGGAGTTATCTGAAATCACCGTTTAACCCTGCATGCACCTACTTGTGCTGCCATCACTCAGTCGAGCGCATTAGTTCGATTGAATCCGAAGATGTCTTCTTTTATCCATTCAATAAGCTCAGAACCCAGTTCCAACTCCCGAAATTCTCTGCCAGACCTGTTTCCAGTATATGAACACCGAATCAATAACTACACGAGGTATCAGAACATGATTGCATGCCTTTGCTGACTTAGAACCATACACCTCATAATTCATCATTTAACCATAATGACATTCCCTGATCTTAATATCCAAAATTCCACGAATCTGATGCTCCCAATGTATCTCATGACATATATATAGGTCCTGCTATAACGCTTACGATACCACCGCAACGGAGGAGATGTGTAGAAGTTTACAACCAACTGCAGAGTCAACAAATCATTGAACCTCTTCTCTTGCCTAGAATCATCACCTCATTACGAACCAACTAATGGTATTTTTTCTTTAATATACTTCACACAATCTTATTGCACTGATCCCTGATCCGATAAATCTCGTCTCACCCAGTATGAACTGCTCAGACAACAAGTCACCCTAGACATGACCAACAGTCTCACATGATGCCACAATGTGCCAATAGGCCACAACTCGAACACGATACATAAGGAAATGACTCAGGAAAGGACTACTCGACACCCGCAACTAATATGAACTTTCCTCAGAAAATAGAAGGTAAAACACAAGAAAAATAAATATAGGGGACTGTACTCAATATCACACTGTTGTGGCGTGCAACCCGATCCAAATAACATAACCGTGGAGGCGTGCCACCTGATCCGCCCATAAAATTCACTTAAGGAGATACACCCCGAGCTAAATTTCTCATTACCACAAAATATCGAATATCGGTCACAAGCACGCTAAGTGCATAATTCCATCCTAGGGAGACTGATAGAGCCATACGCTACAAAACTCAAGCACAACTGAGGTGCGATATATATACTCTGAACTCAAGAGTTATCCTGCTCACATAACATCATCACTACGCGGAATCTCAACACATAAGAAACTATCAAGCCGTTTCACAACTCACACGGCACAATCATAATATTACATGAAATGGACGAGGATGGAATAACATCTAATGTTCTAATACCTCTCCATGAGAAGCGCTATACTGAAATGAACATACCTGACTCTTATGGATCCCGTAATTGTATTTAAATCCATTCACAACCTTCAAGCCAATTCCGCTCGCACCAAGCTAGGCTAATAGCCTTACCTGGGTCCATAATAACCCACATTTCCTCATAAAACGCAAGAAAAGCCATCACAGCCGGGGCAAAACCCCTACGTCCGCAACCAAATAAACTGAGCACCCTCCAAGCATAAACTCTCAAATAAACAATATTATACTTCTTTATACTTGGTTTGAATCTTTAATCAATCAAGTGACTATATGTCACACTCCTACGATCTTCGCGTGGAATAAACTTCCACGACCTCATGCACTAGATAACAAGTTTGCACCTCCATACCACCGGCCACACAACTGTTGTAAAGCCTACCAAGAAATCTGCAACCAGAACGCAACGCCTCTTACACAACCACCGATCTCAGGTGATGCTGAAGACAATACCAGCTTACTCTAAACATCCAAATCCTTTTCCTTTCTCATCCGAGCTCGTGACATCCTTGACAACACCGAACTGTTACCTTGATCCTCGCTTCCAAATTTCATACCGTTCACTACACCTAACATGCCAGTATGCAATCGCACAGGAATCTCGTCATAAATCCTGAACCACCAATAGGGTAAGCACTTTATCACATAGAAACCTTTTACTTAAATCAATTCAAGAGAACCATAACAACACAGGAGTGAATTCTCATAATCACAAAACATGCAAATCCTCAAGTAATAGTCTATACCACCATAATCCTTCTGGGATCCGCCTACACATGACAGGCCATAATACTTGAATACTTCCAAATAAAATCAATTACGGCGGCCGTCAAGCACTCACACGCGTCGTCATAACTCACATGCATAACTAATCATGCTAAAAAGACTGACTATTGCATCCACTGCGCCAATTCCACCATGGCTGACCATCTAACTTTTCATAATTTCCATTACTCGCGTCATTCTCAAACTCCACTTCTGCAAAACATAACCGATTCACCCATACACCTCCAACTGAAACTGATACGACACTTAGAGTCACGCACTCAACTTATCAACAACAGACTCCCCCACTTTGCTCAAGCCATAGATCAAGATGAACAATAACTCACAATGTCCATACGCTAACACCGCCACAATACCGCAGTGAGATTCAATTAAACCTTTCATAAGTTCATATAACACGACTCATCTTATACCTTAATCCAATTTGCACTCACCTTAGGGATGATGATAACTCCAAATCAACACATAGAAACTCAATTCGCCCTCAATTCGAGTGATTCCATTCCACGAGACTACTTTGTCTCCAAGCCCATGAACCGTTTCATGCTCTCCTTGCACGCATATTCACATCTTCGACCGGCATACTCATTCTGATAACCCTTCTATGAACCCGAAGTCATTTCTCCCTTATATGAACCGAAATGATACTCTGCACGCCGAAGATAATGTAGAACACTCCAACCATTCTTTTTTTTTCTCTTTCCCATAATTCCGCTGCAAAAGCTCGATTCTTAACCATATTGTGGGCTTGAAATCCTTAGACACCACATTCTGATCTTTAAATTTACTAGGACCGCTATTGAGAGTCACCCAATCTGGCTTGGTCCCGAATATAATCAACTTCACGGCTTCGCTGGTATCTGAACACTCATCTTGAATAAGCACCCGACTGAATCACTTCCCTTGCAAATTACATCTACACTAAGCATAAATCCCGAATCCTTCCAAAGCCTAAACCTGATTCCATAAGGCCAACCTTTGCACACATTTATCAAATCCTATGCTCAATTACTACTCATGCCTTCTTCCCTTAGCTGTAATAACCCACTAATATGCCAATGACCAGAATTTTTGCCAGTAGATACCTATACAACCAAATTGCAGGTGGTGGAAATCTCCCACTTAGCCTGAAGCCGCTATCACACAAATTTGGAACTCACCAAAACCCTTCCTTCCTTATTGACATGATCCTATATAACCAACTCGCCAAATTCCTTGAAATGCTTCTGTTAGCATTTCGCTAGCACTCTGAGTCATTAACCACATTCTTATATCCGACCTCTTGCTGAATAGTCAGTAAAATCCCTCGCAAAACTCTGCCAACCACGCAACCACTGACCTCCTCATATAATATAACCCACCTGTGAAAATTACCAACTGACACCTTCCAACGATGTTGTACTGCACAATCTCTACGACCTCAATACCCCATCCTACACCCATTCTCATTTACTAACTTTACCAGTCCGTCCGCTCCTCGTGGACATCTACTAAGTGCGCGACAATATCTTCTAATTCACAGCTATGCTGCATCCTTCTTCATATCGAATGACTCCTCTCTGTTGTATCCAATCTTCCACCAAAATAGACAATATTTCAATTTAAGCCCGTGGACCCAATCATCATCCAGTAAAATTCTCAAATCGCTCCAAACTTCTCCTCAAGATGTGCAGCTATCTTACCAAAGAACTCATATGCTACGATGCCACTCTCCCACTTTGGTCATACTCACTCCTTCAAGCAACTGCTCGACTTCCGCTTCTTACACCTGGCCTTCTAGAAATTTAACCATTGCCTGACACTTCCCACATGTCTTTCCTCATCGTATGCTGCCCAGTTGTTGCCGCAAATAAATATCATTCTCTGTAGCACTCAAACCAGCAGACCACCAGAACTTCAAAAATCTCCGAATATCATCTTTCTCGAGCCGCCTACATTAGAAATACTTATTCAATCCTGAACCACCGCACACCACGATCTATGATAGCCGCTTCTTCAATATTACTTCACATTACTCTGACCCAATGCAACCGAAGAAACCATAGCACCGGCGAACTTAACACATCCTATTCGATCAAAGACGACGATGCCACATCACGGATGAAGATTCCTCCTCACTTGAAAACACCCAGTCTCATTACCTTATCAACCCAAACCTGATCATTTATAGTCCAATGGTCTTTCCTCTGCCGGAAATAAAATATTGATATCTCGGAATCACGCTCCGAGTAGAACTCCTATCAAGTCATTCATTTCCCCGACATATGGGAAAGCATCCTATCATCCTATCAATACCGTGGGATAACCAGTCGTAAGCATCATAACAACCTGAGCATAGCCTCAAAGCTCTCAGAAACACAACTACTGAGTTAAAACAACATAATGTCCTCCCGCAGAGCAACAACAATAGCCCCAACCAACTACGCATGGAAAAACATCACGCACCACATCCGTATTACCATTACAATTCCTCAAATTCTCTATTTAAGCAAGCGCTTCCCGACGTGTAACATTGAGTAAGAAGAAACGTAGGCATAAGCCTCAAAGGAATCAAATCGCACGATAAGGAATCAATAAGTGAAGTACTCCTAATGGCCTTGTAGCCTCTCGAAGATAACTACAAACGTCTCTGTACCGATCCGCAAGACTCGACTAGACTTGCTCATGACTCGTGAGACCAAAGGGAACCTAGTGCTCTAATACCACGTTGTTACGATCCAAAATCCATTAAGATCATGATGGCGTCGGACACCACAGTCAGGCAAGCCAACCCTCCTTAGTTAATTAAGTTCCTATTTTATTATTTTTGAAAATCTTTACTTTTCATTTCATTATATAATGATCAAATAAAGTTACCGAGTAAACAACGATTTTTAAATAATTCAATCGACAAATACATCCCAAAGTCATCCCAGAATTCGGTGTCACAAGTGCATGAGTAAAATTTCTAGGAAGTATACATGTGTTACAATATTATCCGGAATACAAACTGGACAAAGAAATAAAGTACAATACAATACATTTGAGGGAGACTCTGTCGGCTGCGGGTTTCGAGAGGTGCAGCTCGCCCAAGTCCCCATATCAACCATGCCACGACACCAAGCGGAGCCACTAGATATACATGCACCTGTGCAATAAAAATGCACAACAAGTGTAGTATGAGTACGGAAACAACGTGTACTCAATAAGTATCCCGCCTAACCTCGAAGAGGTAGTGACGAGAGGTTGAATTTTATACTTGCTAGAGGTCAATCAAATAAAATCAAGGGTGACACTAAGCATGGATATCATAGGTAATTAACAAGTAGTGATAGGAAATAACAACTTCTTTTCACATTTTACAACTTTGGAATCTTCGTCATTTCAGTTGACAATTTATAATTACAGGCCAGTAAATAGTTAGAAATCACAGAAAGTACGCAGCAATTATCATGCACAAGCAATGCCGAGGGTCAAACGGCTCGAACCAACAATAAATGTAAATTATGCACTGCCGAAGGGTCGAACGGCTCGAACCATAGATGCATCTATTACCCCGCTCGCGAATCAATAATGCGACGCGGTCATATATAAATAATAGAGTTACCCTGCTCGCGAATCATACATGCGACTTAGGTACTCATAGATACACACATTCACACAATAAAATTCACATTTTTTCAGGAAAAAAATCACCCAAGGAGGTGATAAAATTCTCTTTTAATGGACGCGAAGATAGTATTTAAATCTTTTACAAAAATTCATTTACCAAGTTCGATAAGGTTTAATCGTTTCCAAATTCATCAATAAAGTTACAAGTATGGCAAATAAAACATGCTTTTGGGTCCTAGACTACCCGGACATAAGCATAATAGTAGCTACGCACGGACTCTCGTCACCTCGTGCATACGTAGCCCCCAAAAATAGCAGCACATATTTAATTATTTCACTTATGGGGACAATTCCCTCTTACAAGGTTAGAAAGGAGACTTACCTCACTCCGAAGATTCATAACCGGCCTCCAAGCCCTTCCGACGACTCACATTGATGCACCACGCCCAAAACTAACTAAATAACGGGAAAAACAATAAAAATATACTCTAATACTTATAGAAATTCAATTTATATAAATTTCCAACTCCGCTCGGATTGTTGACAAAATTGTCCTCGGACCCACGTGCCCGGATTTCGAAATATTTTTTGAAGATAAAGATTACCCATAACTTTACAAACCCAAATATACAATTCTCTCTCAATTTCATGCTCAAATTCGTGGTAACAATCCGAAAATACAAATTCTAGGTTTACTTCCAAATCCCATAATTTCTACAAATTCCCATGTCCAAATCCGCATATTATCATGTATTTAATTAATAAATGGGAAGAAACCACTTACCTAGAGTTTCTTGATGAAAATCTCTCCTTGAAGCTCTCCAAAATCGTCCAAGCCAAATGAAAAATGGGAGAAAAATGGCCAAATCCCATCTTAAAATACACACTGCCCAGACCCGACCTCCGCACCTGCGGCCTCCAGCCTCGTACCTGCGCGCCCCCAGGTGCGCCCATGCACCCGCACCTACGACTTCCTCTTCCCCAGTCGGGCTCCGCACCTGCGCTCCCTCTTCCGCATCTGCGCTTTCGCAGGTGCGGAAATGACCTCGCACCTGCACCCCCCAGCCAAGCCAGCCAAGATCTGCATCTGGGGCGCCAAAGCCACACTTGCGGCTCCGCACCTGCGGCCCTTGTTGAGCAGGTGCGGTCACACCAGACACCAACAACATTAACCTTTCCAAACTTTCAAATTCGATTCGATAACCACCCGGAATCCACCCGGGACCCCCGGGACCCCGTCCAATCACACCAACCAGTTCCTAAACATAATGCGGACCTGCTCGAGGCCTCAAATCACATCAAATAACATCGAAACAATGGATCGCAACTCAATATAATCCTTCTGAACTTTGAAATTTCCAACTTCTACATTCGATGTCGAAACCTATCAAATCACGTCCGATTGACCCCAAATTTTGCACGCAAGTCACATTCAACATTACGGTTCTACTCCATCTTTCGGAATCGGAATCCGACCCTGATATCAAAATTTCCACTTCCGGCCGGACTTCTTAAAATCCTTCAAATTTCTAACTTTAGCCAAATGACTCCGAAATGACCTACGGACCTCTAAATTCACTTCCGATCACGCTCCTAACACCAGAATCACCATACAGAGCTATTCCCATACTCGAATTCCAAACGGACATCAATAACACTGAAATGCACTTCAACCCATACTTATGAAATTTCTTCTAAAATACTAACTTCCACATTATGTGCTGAAACGCTCCCGGGTCAACCAAAACTCGTTCCTAACATACGCCTAAGTCCAAAATCATCATACGAACCTGCTAGAACCTTCAAATCATGATTCTGAAGTCATTTACTCAAAAATCCAATCTTAGTCTATTCTTCCAACTTAAGGCTTCCAAAATGAGAACTTTCTTTCCAATTCGACTCCGAACTTTCCGAAATTCAGTTCTGAACACGCCTACAAGTCATAATACCTGAAATGAAGCTGCTCATGGCCTTAAACCGCAAAATGACGCGCTAGAGCTCAAAATGACCGGTTGGGTCGTTACAGTTTTGGTGAAGATTAGACTTGATTTTGGCTGAATTTCATATTGAAACTCGAAAAAGAAGACATGACATACATTATACTTACAATATTGTAGTAAAAATTTTATTATGTTGTTTATATATATATATATTGTATAAAAATTTATATTTAAGTTGATATTGTAGTTGTATATAACTGGGTAGAAATAATGTATGAAAGTTGTATAATATATAATTAGTTGTGTGAATTTTGCTTTTACTATGTATGAATCAGATACAAAATATACAAAAGACATATTGTATAAAAGGTGTATTTAAGTGGTATGATATTGTAGTTGTATATAACTGGGTAGAAATAATGTATGAAAGTTGTAGATAAGTTGTATAATATATAATTAGTTGTATGAAATTTATTTTTACTGTGTATAAATCATATACAAAATATACAAAAGACATATTGTATAAAGATTGTATTTAAGTTGTATGATATTGTATTTGTGTATAACTGGGTAGAAATAATGTATGAAAGTTGTAGATAAGTTATCTATATTTAGGGATTAACATGACTGATGATTGTGTAAATAATTCTTACACCGCCAATATATAAAACTTAACTTATAGAAATATTTTTTCTACTACAGGAGACTCGCCCCTTGTAACCAGATGTATTACTATAAATTTTAAGTTTCATTTGTTATACACCACTTATAAATTCTTAAAAGATTTATATTTTGGTAACTAACTATTTTTATTAATCACAAATGATCTTTACAAAATAATTCTTCAAAGATTTTTAGCAAAAAATTTATTGTTTATGTTTTCAAACCAGTAAGTATTTCCTGGTTGACAAGAAATAAATATATAGTAGTTGTTGTAGGGTAGAAATTGCAGCTTATTAAAGGACAGAGTAGGGTTTTATTCTATTTGCGTTCGTTTGCATATATCTTCATGGCTTCTCTAGTTCTCACACATAAATTTTCAACAAAACTTTTTACAAAATTCTCTCGTTGTTCTTATTCTCCAGTAATCTCATATTCTATCCACAATCGCCGTTTAACCCCAAAAATTCAACTTATGTATATAGCTTGAGTTGAAAATTCGAATTCAATTGTGCATAATCTTAAATATAAGTTCAATTTGGAGAGAAGAGGGGAGAGATGAGAGAAAAAAGGAAAAGGGTGTTACTAAATTCCTTGATTAAATGCACAAATAATGGATTGGGAGCTTTTTAAGGTAGATTGTATATATTTTGCAATTAAAATGTGTTTAGGTCGGGTAAATATCAAAACATGGACATTTTTGTAATAAAGTTTCAAATAGTGTATAGGAATGAAAAAATCTCTAATTTTAACAACGAAAAAGGGCAAAATATATCCTTTTATTATCGAAAATTATTCAAATATACCCTCCGTTCACTATCAGTATAGTTGTACTCCTATCGTTATACTTCGGTTCAAATTTATCTTTAATTTTAATGGATAACCACGTAGCAGCTCAGGATGAAACAGACCCACCCACAATTTAAATTACTCGGATCCATTAAAATCAACCTATAACCCGACCCAAATCCCCCCAATTCTAGAAACTCCACCAACGTAATAAAACCTAGCTAGCGTTTGACCATATGAAGTTTGGTTTGAAGATGAAAATGTGTTTTGACATGAGTTTTCAAAATATATTTCACTATTTTAAAAAAAAAAGTGAAACATGACTTATACCCACTAGTTCTAAAAATTATCACATTTACCCAATAATACCTTCATCAATAACATCCATTATCATTATCACAAACTCTAGTCCTTAACATAAATAAATTTGGTGCAAAATTATTATTTTTATAATGAACTACATAACAAACTATCAGATGATCGAGAAGACGAAGTAGCATCGTTACAAAATAATAAATAGTGGGTTCTTTTAGAAAAATATAAAAATTTGGGGCAATTTTTAAAAATTTTAAAAATGTAACAACAATAGTTTGGGCCAAAAATATGTTTTAAGCTGGTTTTGGGATTTAAAAATTTGTCAAAATATAGATAAAATATATAAACAAACGTGTATTTGCTAACAAAAAATTAGAAAACTTTTGGCAAAATTTATGGCAAAATGGGTACCTAGTATCATCTTCTCCATTTAATAGCACTTGCAGCAAAATTACCAAAAGCAAAAATCGTGGTAAGAATTCCTCGTTCAAGATACTCTGCGACATCATCTTAAACCTTTTGCAATAATGCAAATGGGTGATTTTTTCAAAATGTTCAATTTTAATTTTTCAATTCCCAAGCAGTAAAATTCGTTTTCCACCTCCTCATTTAAGATTGACAGGAATGAAGAGGATTATCTCCAGAAATAAAACATAGTAATTTGATACCTTTCTTTCTCAACTATCTCTGTAATAAGAAAAGCAAGCAAGTGTAGCTTAACAAACTCTTGGTAATTTCTGCTCGGAAGGATAAGAATATCTAAAATTGGGAATTCGAAATTGCTTGCATTGTTTTTCTTCCCATCAGTAGGGTTATACCCTATTTGTAGATCACCACCCCCACCACCACTCTCAACTGTAAGAACCACCAGCACCACGGGAATTGCAGCAACAAATTATTACCCGTCGCAATATCATCACTCACCCCAAATACGGTACATTTACCATCGCTCCACGCACAAGAATCACCACAACCTTTGAATCAAGTTGGTATTTATCAAACATGCTTCTATTGAACTGAGAGAGAACGGAGCTTAGAGGGAAGAACAGAGAAGATGGGAAAATGATTTTTCACTATGATTGATTAACCACCTGTACACATATATATACAGTATTGTCTAACTAACTCAAACTAATTTCTAATTATATAATTAACAACTAACCTAACAGACTACTTGCCAGCTAAGTAACAACTGGCTTCTTCACTCATGTGACACCTTTAACACTCTCCTCAAACTGTGTAATGTGAATAGATTGAACATTCCCAGCTTGGATAATAAGAAATCACGTTGCGCCTTTCCTAAATCTTTAGTCAAAATATTTGCCAGTTGCAAATTTATGGGCACATGTTGTGTTTGTACAAGTCATTCTTGTATCTTCTCCCTAATGAAGTGACAATCGATTTCTATGTGCTTCGTTCGTTCATGATAGATAAGATTAGTAGCAATTTGCATTGCTGACTTGCTATCACAATACAGTTTAACAGGCAACTCCAACTTCACCTTCAATTCCTTATACAATCCAATGAGCCAAACTATTTCAGCAATTGCATTGGCCATACTTCTGTACTCTGCCTCTGTTGAACTTCTTGACACTGTATTTTGCTTCTTTGATTTCCAAGAGACTAAGGAGTCTCCTAGCTTGACTATGAATCTACTAACTGACCTTCTTGTCATGGGAAAAGTGGTCCAATCTGCATCACAATAAACTGAGAGCTGTAAGGAAGGCTTAGAAGATAACAAGATGCCCAAACCAGGTGCATTCTTCAAGTACTTCATCACCCTTAGAGCCCCTTCCATGTGTGATCTCTTTGGTATATACATAAACTGACTCAAGTTCTGCATTGTGTAGCTTATATATGGCTGAGTCATTGTTAGGTAGAGTAGCTTCTCTACTAGTTTCTGATACCAGTGGGATCAGACAATAACTCATCAGCACCGTCCTCAGCCTTAAATTTATGATCAAATTCTGCACTGGTAAACCTTTGATTGACCTCCATGGGTGTGCCAGCAGGATTAGAACTAGCCAATCCTAAGTCTGCAATAAGGTCCAGTGCAAACTTCCTTTGACATACTAGTATTCCATCTGAACTCCTTGCAATTTCAAGACCAAGGAAGTACCCCATCTCCCCCAGATCCTTGATCTTGAAATGTTGATGAAGCATAAGCTTTGCTGCGTGAATGAGAGTGGGAGAAGAACAAGTGATGAGGAGGTCATCCACATAAACCAAGATAAGCACTAGTTCATCCCCTGATCAATGAGTGAAAAGGGAATAATCATGATGGCTTTGAACAAAGCATCAGGAGAGAAGTGCTTCACAAAGTTTAAGATTCCACTATCGAGAGGCTTGTTTCAAGCCATACAGTGACTTCTGTAGCTTGAATACTCTCTTATACTCCCCCTGTCCTAGAAGACCGGGAGGGGGAATCATGTAAACATCCTCCACAAGATCACCTTGGATAAATGCATTGAATACATCCACTTGATGTAGCTTCCAACTATGCATTGCAGCTAAAGATAGGACAGTCCTTACAGTGACCATCTTAACCACAGGTGAAAAGGTCTCTTGGTAATCCAACCCCTCTTGCTGAGTATACCCTTTGGCTACCAACCGAGCTTTGTATATATCCACATCTCCTTTAGCATTGTATTTGATTTTGAATATCCAATTATAACTGATGGCCTTCTTGTAAGGTGGTAAATCTACTAGCCTCCAAGTATGATTGTCTTGAAGGGCTTGTAGTTCTTGCTGCATAGCTGCTATCCATTGTGGATCATGAAGAGCCTCCTCATATGAATCAGGTTCCCTCACATATGAGATGTTGCAAAGAACCTTATAATAAGGGTCTGAAAGTGAAGCATATGACATGTATGCTGACAAAGGGTAAGCTGCACCCACCACATCATGTGATAAAGGCTTGGACCCCTTATGGACATAGTCACTAAGCCAACTAAGGGGCTTAGAGGTTCTACAAGACTTCCTTGTGCTTGTAAGCTCATTAGGAAATGGAGGAATAGTCACCTCTGGTATATTACCATGAGGAGCCTCACCAAGAATGGGTGAATCAGTAGCAACAACTGGGACTGATAGAGCTATATCATTCTCAGAGACACCAGCTGCAGACTCTCCTAAATGCAAAGATGGAGAAATGGATGGATTGGAGGGGACAGATATTGGATCTGTTGTAGATGCAGGCTCCAATTAAGCTATATTAGTATTGGTGTCAATAACAAAAGGATCATGAAAATCATCCCAAGACTTAACAAGCTCAGGTGGTCTAGACTGGTAGTAAGAGGACCTGAAGGGGAATATGTCTTCTCTAAATGAAACATCTTTGTTGACAAAAAACAACTTATTGGCCAAATTGTACAGCCTATAGCCTTTCTGAGTGGTAGAGTATCCCATATGTACTGCTGGGATTGCTCTTGCTCCAAATTTGTCACCTCTGGAACCCACATTTGTGGCATAACATAAGCACCCCAGCATCCTTCGGTGTTGTAGATTAGGACTCCTCCCATAGAATGCCTCAAATGGTGATCTTCCTCCCAAGGCAGTGGATGGAATCCTGTTAATCAGATAAGCAACATTCTGAACACATAATCCCCAGAAAGTTAGGGGAATACAACCTTGGAACCTGATGGCTCTTGCTACCTCAAGAAGTTGTCTATGCTTTCGTTCAATAACTCCATTCTGTTGAGGAGTATGGAATCATTTATGAACAATTCTTCCACTACTGAACAAATCTGTACAATGTGAATTAAAGAACTTTGTGCCATTATCACTCCTGAAGACCTTGATTAAATTGTCAAATTGTGTCTTTATTAATGACAAAAAATCTTTCAGTACAACTGAAACATTATTTTTCAACCTTAACAAGAACACCCAAACCATTCTACCGCGGTCATCTACAAGTGTAAGAAAAAATCTATGACCGTCATGTGTAGGAACCTTGTAGGGACCCCATACATCACCATGAACTAGAGGACATACGGAACAAGTTTTGTCAATATCCGTTTTAGCCTCCTTATTTCATTTGTTGTAGTATTTTGTGGGGAACATGTCCCAACCTCTTATGACACAATATTGCAGATTGAGTCACTGTCATGACCCAAAATCCATTAAAGGGTGTGATGGCGTCGGACGACACTGTCAGGCAAGCCAACAATAAATACTTAATTTGGTTCTCATTTCATCATTTTAGAAAATCATATTTTCCTTTAATTGAATAGCAAAAGATAGGATTTACAGAATATATAATAAGACTTTTAACAATTTCAATACAAAACAACCCATAATCATCCCAAAACCTGGTGTCACAAGTGCATGAGCATTGTCTAGGAATATAAAATAAAATACAGTAACTATCTGGAATACAAATTGGACAGGAAAATTGTAAATACTCTGAAGGAGACTCTGCTGGCTGCGGGTTGAGAAATGGAATGCAGCTCACCTAGGTCCCCGCATGTATACACGCCTCTACTCTCACAAAGACTCTCGACATATATGTACTTGCACAGAAATGTGCAGCAAGTGTAGTATGAGTACATAGGCAACGTGTACCCAGTAAGTATCTAGACTAACCCCGGAGGAGTAGTGACGAGGGGTCGACATCGACACTCACAAGTGGTCCAATACCATCAGGCACAATAATGAGGTAAGTAAGTATGAGGCAGAGCAAATAAATGAAATAAAAAAGTATAAATCACGTGGTACAAATCCCCCTCTTCACAAGGAACTCAAGCGCTCCATTAGAAATTCCCTCCTTAACCGGAGCATATATAGATATAGTGGATCTCCTCAAGTAGCTTACCATAATTCAGATCCAGGAAACCCACAGATACACTGGCTTCTTGCCAAGTTTTACGCATGATTTCATGAGGATATGATATAGGAAATGTCTAGGCGTACGACCCGTTCTAACAAAATAATTAAAACATGCACTGCCGAGTGTCGTACGGCACGAACCATAGGTACATTTGATAAACTGCCGAGGCGAACGGCCCGCTCCCATGAGAGTGTGGTACATAAATCCTGCCGAGGCAAATGGCCCGATCCCATAAGAGTGGAAATACATAATCCTGCCGAGGCGAACAGGTCTATCCCATAAGAATAAGAAGCTTTACAGGTCCTTGATCCCACTCACGAATAAACATGTGAGTTTTGTAATCTCTTTAATAAAAACCTTTCAATGAAGTGTGTGTGTGCATGTGTATATATATATATATATATATATATATCACAGAAACATACCATAAGAGGAGTAAAGTTATTTGGCGACTAATCATGAACTCGTGAAGTCTCTACAATAGAAAGTTTCATCTCAAGTAGAAATGTAAAACAGAGGAATTTAATAGGCAAGAGACTGCTCAAATAGTACAGCTATAGTATGATGTGAACCTAAGTCTACACGGAAAATAACATGAATGTAGCTACGTACAGGCTCTCGTCACCTCGTGCGTACATAGCCCCCACAACAAGTAGCATACATCAATATACAGCACCTAAGGGTAATTTCCCCCTCACAGAGTTAGACAGGAGACTTACCTCGTCTCAAAGCTCACTTTATGGTCCAAAATTGTGCTTTCAATCCTCAACTCGGTGCCAAACGACCCGAAACTAGTCAAATGATATATAAAATAGTCAATACATGCTCAAGAGTTCACATGCTAACCATTTAAGGAATTTTATAATCCAATTTGAAGAATTTCTAAAAATTCACCCCCGAGCCCACGTGCCGGATTCTGAAAATTTTCGAAGATAAACATTACCCATAACATTATGAACTCAAATATATGATTTCTTTTCTCAATTCCGTACCCAAATTCGTGGTCAAAATCCAAACATATGATTCCTAGGTTTTCTACCAAAACCCCCACAATTTCTACTAATTTACATGCTTATATCCGTATATAAACCATGTATTTAACTTGAAATAGGTAGGGATTACTTACCTTTCCATTGATGATTAAAACCTCCTCTTGAAACTCTCGAGGAATCGCCCAAACCAAGAGAGGAAGAAAGCAAATGGGCCAAATCTCGTTCTTAAAGAAACACACTGCCCAGGGACCTCTCGTACCTGCGGTCACTTGACCGCTTCTGCAGTCCTCCTTCAGGCCCCTCAACTCCATATATTCGGCCCCATCCGTGCTTCTGCGCCTTTGCTTCTGTGACTCCACATGCGCAAGTGCGATCCCGCTTCTGCGGAACTAAACTGCATCTGTGGTCCCAGCATGAACTGCTCCTACGACCCTCATGGCCGCTTCTGCGACTCCGCACCTGCGGCCCTAACCTCGGAGGTGCAGTTACACTAGAAGATAGCAGCCTCAACATCTTCATAAGGCCAAATTCAATTCGCTAACCATCCAGAATCCACCCGAAGCCCCCGGAACCTCACCCAATTATACCCACACGTATTAAAACACCATACAAACTTAGTCGATCCTTCAAATCACATCAAACAACGCTGAAACCACGAATCGCACCCCAATTCAAGCTTAATGAACCTTAGAACTTCAAACTTCTTCATTTGATGCCGAAACCTATCAAATCACGTCCGATTGACCTCAAATTTTGCACACAAGTCAAGTTCGACATTACGGACCTACTCCAACTTTCGGAATCAGAATCCGACCCCGATATCAAAAAGTCCACTCCTGGTCAAACTTCTCAAAAACCTTTCAAATTTCTAACTTTCACCAAATAACCCAGAAATGGCCTATGGACCTCCAAATCCACTTCCGGACGCGCTTCCAATACCAGAATCACCATACGGAGCTATTCCAAGACTCGGAATCCCAAACGGATATCGATAATATTGACATACACCTCAACCCAAATTTATGAAATTCTTCCAAAATTGCCAACCTCCACAATAGGCGCTGAAACGCTTCCGGGTCATCCGAAACCCGATCCGGACATACGCCCAAGTTTGAAATCATCATACGAACCTGTTGGAACCTTCAAATCCCAATTCCGAGGTCGTTTACTCAAAAATCACACTTTATTCAATTCCTCCAACTTAAGACTTCCAAAATTAGAATTCTCTTTCCAAATCAACTTCGAACTTCCCAAAATTCAATTCCAACCACGTGTACAAGTCATAATACCTGAAGTGAAGCTGCTCAAGGCGTCAAACCGTTGAACGACGGCTAGAGCTCAAAACAATTGGTCGGGTAGTTACATTCTCTCCCACTTAAACATGCATTCATCCTCGAACGTGCTAAGAACTGCTCCGGAGTTGACCAAAATCACTGCTTTACACCTCGTGCACCTACACGTGCTACCACAACCCAGTTGGGCGCATTAGCTCGAGCAAACCTGAATATCCTTCCTTTTATCTGGTTAAATAAACCTTAGAACCAAATTCCAACATTTGATATCCTCTTCCAGGTTTGTTTCCAACATTCGAACACCGTACCCATCACTACATGATGTACCAATACATGATTGTATACCTGTTCTGAATCCACACCATGCACTGTATAATTTACCTGACCATAATAACACCCTCTGACAATAATAGCCACAATTCCACGAATCTGATGCCCACAACACATCACATGACACATATAAGTCTGGTTTCAGCTCTCGCAATTCTGCCACGATAGTAGAGATGTGTGGAAACTCGCAACCACCTGCCGAATCACAATTCATGAGTCTCTTCTCCCGACAAGAACCGCTACCTCATTCTGGACTGAATACCGATATTTACTCTTTAATGTGCCTCATATAAATCTGATCACACTGATCCCAGGTCCAAAAATCTCGTCTCACCCAGTACAAGCTGCTCAGGCAGTAAGCTACCTCAGACACTGCCAAAAGTCTCATATAATGCCACAATATGCCAACAAGCTACAACTCAAATGTGATACATAAGGGAACGAACTATGGAAAGAACTACTTAACCCATGTAACTACTTTAAACAACCGAAAAGATATTATGAACCTTCCTCAGAAAATGGGAAGCAAAACACAGAATATTAGATATGGGAAACTGTACTCAACATCACATTGTTGCGGCGTGCAACCCGATCCAACCATGATATCGTTGCGGCGTGCAACCCGATCCAACCATGATACCTGTGGCGGCGTGCCACATGATCCAAATAATATACTCGTGGCAGCGTGCCACCCGATCCACACATAATAATTTATAAGGAAATACTTACCGGGCTAAAATGCTCATACGTACCAAACACCCGAATATCAACCATAAGCATGCGAAGTGCATAATACAAATCCTGGGGAGACATATAGTGACATATGCTACGAAACTCAAGAACAACTAAGGTGCAATAAATGACCTGCATCTCGAGAGCCAACCTACTCTCACAACACCACAAATTACACGGGATCTCAATATGAGTGCGAATAATCAAACCACCTCACCACCTAGCGTAATATAGATTACACGGAATAGCCGATGGCGTGAATAACATCCAGGGCCCGAAGATTTATCCATAAACAACGGTAAGCTAAAATGAACACATCCGGCCTGATATAGAGCCCACCTTCACATTTAGATCCACCCACGGACCCCAAGTTGATTATGTTTGTACCATACTAGGCTAATGATATTTCAAGAATCAACACTAACCCTTCTTCCCATGCCACACAAAAAAAGCCGTCAATCCGGCACAAACATCAATAGTTCGTAACCAAATGAATAAAGCACCCTCCAGGCCTAAACTCTCACACTAGCGATAGTACCATAACCTCCATACTTGGTTCCAATCTTCCATCTGCCAAGTGCTATAGGTCACACTTACACCATCTTCTCGTGGGATACGCTCCGACGACTCTCGCACCAGGTAACAAGTCTGCACACCCATACCACCGGCCATACTAATACTGTAAATCAAATCGGAAACCCGCAAAATAGAACACAAAGCCCCTTACATAGGACACCGATCTCCTGTGATGCTAAAGACAATACCAGCTTACTTTAACATTTGAATCTCTTCCTGCTCACCCAAGCTCGTAACATTCTTGCCTACGCCGAACCACAACCTTGATCCTCAACTTCCAACTCCCATGCCACTCACTGCACCTAACATGCCAATACGCGAGAATACAAGAATTCCATTATAACTCCTGAACCACTAATAGAATAAACACTCCAGCATATAGAAACCTTTCACTTACTCATTTCAGGAGAACCATTGCAACACGTGACTGAATTCTCATAACCGCAGGAAAAATACAAACCACAAGTAGGGGTCTAAATCACCAAAATTCTTTTGGGATCCATCTACACATAACAGGCCATAATACTCGAATGCCTCCATATAAAATCAATTACGGCGGCCGTCAAGCTCTGCACGTACCGCCACAAATCACATGTATAACTTAACACGTTGAAGGAACTGATCATTGCCACCATCACGCCAATTCGACCATTTCTAACCGACCCGACATCTTCTAATTTACTCCGGACCTGCCTTAGGAATGTTAATAGCTCCACTTAAAACATAACGACCCCAAATCTGCACTCATCCTGAGTGACCTTTTTTCACGAGACCACTTTGTCTTAAAAACCCACGAATCATCACATACTTCCCTTGTGTGCATACTCGCATCTTCAACAGATACACCCATTCCGATAATCCTTCCATGAATCCGAAGTTATTTTCTCTAGTTCCTCCAATGCTACACTGCAGACCGATGATAACATAGAACACTCCAAGACCTTTTTTCATAATCCACTGCAACAACTCGATACTTAACCATACCATGGACCCGAAATCCTTAGGCACCGCACTTTAATTTGGAACCTACTAGGACCATTGTTGAGAGTCACCCGCTCTGACTTGTTCCCGAATATAATCAAACTCCAAGGCCCTGCTAGCACATGAACACCCTCCCCAAGAAGCAACCGGCTGAATTCCTTTACTTATACACACATCCACACGAAGCGTAGACTTTGAGACTTCCCAAAACCTGCACATGAACCGATAAGCCAACTATAGCACACACTCCTCAAATATTTTGCTCGAATCATCACTGATGTTTTCTTTCCCTAGTTGTAATAAACCACCAAGATGTCGATAACCAGAAACTGCACAAGTAGACAACCACGCAATCCAATCATAGACGGGGGGATCTCCCACTTAGCTTGAAGCTACAATTACATAACCTTGGGACCCATCGAGGTTCCTTCTTCCCCGTCGACATCAGCTAAAAGTCCAATAACACATTCCAAACTCGAAGTCATGTCGCATCCAAATAAAATCCAAGGTCCTAGTCGCCATCCATCACGATTCCCAAATTTCCTAATCTTCCCTCAAGGTGTGTGCCCATCCTACCACAAAACCTGTATGCTACTCTCCTACTTTGGTTCAACCCTCTCCCTTAAGCAACTCTTCGACTTCTACTTTTCACGCTTGACCTTCTAGCAATTCAACCATCGCAAAACACCTCCCACCTACCCTTCCTAGTCCTCTACTGCCCAATTATTGCCCCGATTCCAAATCCATCTCTGTAACACCCGAACAAATGAGTCGCTGCCAACTCCAAACCTCTTAGAAGATCATCTTTCTCAAGCCATCAACACTAGGAACACCAATTCGATTCTGAACCGCTGCACACCGCGATTTCCGACAACTACCTCCCCGATACTATTTCATAATACCCCACCCTAAAGGCGAATTGAAGAAAACCATAACACCGGCAAACTTAGTGCATTCATCAAGGACAACGACACCACATCACATATGAAAATTCCACTATGCTCAAAAATACCAAGTCTCGCCACTCCATCAACCCAAATCTGAACATTCCTAGTTCGATTGCCTTTTCTCTGCCGAAAATAAAATACTGAATCTCTGAATCATGCACTGAGTAAAACCTCCTTTCAGGTCATTCAGTGGCTCGATGCCTAGACATGCATCCTACCATTCCACAACACTATGTGATAGCAACACACAAATCGACATGACAATCAATGCCAAATCTCAAAACCTTAGGTAACACTGATGTTGAGCTGAAACGACAGGATGGCCTTCTGCAAGGCAATGGTATAGCTCAATCAAATACGTAGGTAGAAACATCTTGCACCATATCTGCATTACCATGACCATTCCTTATCTCCCAATCCATAGCAAGTGCTTCACGTCGCATAAGATTGAATAAGAAAGAAATAAAGGCATAAGCCTCAAAAGAATCAAATCGCACGATGAGGAATCAAGAAGGGAAGTTCTCCTAACAGCCTTGTAGCCTCTCGAAGATAACTACAGACGTCTCTGTACCGATCCGCAAGACTCTACTAGACTTGCTCATGACTCGTGAGACCTAAGTGAACCTAGCGCTCTGATTCCATGTTGTCACGACCCAAAATCCATTAAAGGGCGTAATGGCACCGGACGCCACTGTCAGGCAAGCCAACAATAAATACTTAATTTGGTTCTCATTTCATTATTTTAGAAAATCATATTTTCCTTTAATTGAATAGCAAAAGATAGGATTTACAGAATAAATAATAAGACTTTTAACAGTTTCAATACAGAACAACCCATAATCATCCCAAAACCCGGTGTCACAAGTGCATGAGCATTATCTAGGAATATAAAATAAAATACAGCAAATTTCCTGAATACAAATTGGAAAGGAAAAATATAAATACTCTGAAGGAGGCTCAGCTAGCTGCGGGTTGACAAATGGAATGCAGCTCACCTAGGTCCCTGCATGTATACACGCCTCTCCTCTCACAAGGCCCCTAGACATATATGTACCTGCACAGAAATGTGCAGCAAGTGTAGTATTAGTACGTAAGCAACGTGTACCCAGTAAGTATCTAGCCAACCCTGGAGGAGCAGTGACGAGGGGTCCACATCGACACTCACTAGTGGTCCAATAACATCAGGCACAGTAAAGAGGTAAGTAAGTATGAGGCAGATCAAATAAATGAAATAAACAAGTATAAATAACGTGGTACAAATCCCCTCTTCATGAGGAACTCAAGCTCTCCATTAGAAATTCCCTCCTTAATCGGAGCATATATATAGATATAGTGGATCTCCTCAAGTAGCTTACCATAATTCAGATCTGGGAAACTCACAGATACACTGGCTTCTTGCCAAGTTTTACGCACGATTTAATGAGGATATGATATAGGAAATCCCGAGGCATATTTCTCCATCCAACAAAATAATTAAATTGTGCACTGCGGAGGGTCTAACGGCACAAACCATAGGTACATTTGATAAACCACCGAGGCGAATAGCCCGCTCCCATGAGGGTGTGATACATAAATCCTGTCGAGGAACGGCCCGATCCCATGAGAATGTGGTAAATAAATCCTACCGAGGAAAATGTCCTGATCCCATAAGAGTGGAAATACATAATCCTGCCGAGGCGAACGGCCCGATCCTATAAGAATAAGAAGCTTGACGGGACCTTGACCCCACTCAGGAATAAAGGTGTGAGTTGTAATTTATTTAATAAAAACCTTTCAATGAAGTGTGTGTGTGTGTGTATATCACAGAAACATACCGTAATAGGAGTAAATTTATTCGGCGACTAATCATGAACTCGTGAAGTCTCTACAATAGCAAGTCTAGTCTCAAGTAGAAATGTAAAACAGAGGAACATAATAGGCAAGAGGCTGCTCAAATAGTACAACTATAGTATGATGTTAACCTAAGTCTACCCGGAAAATAACATGAATGTAGCTAAGTACGGGTTCTCGTCTCCTCGCACGCACGTAGCCCCCACAATAAGTAGCATACATCAATATGCAGCACCTAGGGGTAATTTCCCCCTCACAGAGTTAGACAGGAGACTTACCTCATCTCAAAGCTCACTTTCTGGTCCAAAATTGTGCAGTCTATCCTCAACTTGGTGCCAAACGACCCGAAGCTAGTCAAATGATATATAAAATAGTCAATACATGCTCAAGAGTTCACATCCTAACCATTAAGGTGATTTTCTAACCCAATTTGAAGAATTCCTAAAATTCACCCCTGGGCCCAAGTGCCGGATTCCGAAAATTTTTAAAGATAAACATTACCCATAACTTTATGAACTCAAATATATAATTTGTTCTCAATTCCATACCCAAATTCGTGGTCAAAATCCAAAAATATGATTCCTAGGTTTTCTACCAAAACCCCCACAATTTCTACTAATTTCCATGCTTAAATCCTTATATAAACCATGTATTTAACTGTTAATAAGTGGGGATAACTTAACTTTCCATTGATGATGAAAACGTCCTCTTGAAACTCTCCAAGAATTGCCCAAACCAAGAGAGAATGAAAGAAAATGGGCCAAATCTCGTTCTTAAAGAAACACACTGTCCAGCGACCTCTCGCACCTATGGTCACTTGACCGCTTCTGCAGCCCCCCAGGTGCGGCCAAAATACAGCTTCTCCGATCCTCCTTCGGGCCACAGCATCTGCGGCCCCATCTGTGCTTCTGCGCCTTCGCTTCTGCGGCTCCACGTGCGCAGGTGCGATCCCGCTTCTACGAAACTCGACCGCATCTACGATCCCAGCCTAAACCGCTCTTGCAACCCTCATAGCCACTTCTGCGGCTCCACACCTACGGCCCTAACCTCGGAGGTGCAGTTACACCAGAAGACAGCAGCCTCAACATCTTCATAAGGCCAAATTCAATCCATTAACCATACAGAATCCACCCGAGGCCCCCAGAACCTCAACTAATTATACCAACACGTACTAAAACACCATGAGGACTTAGTAGGTCCTTCAAATCACATCAAACAACGCTAATTGACCTCAAATTTTTCACACAAGTCACATTTGACATTACAGGCCTACTCCAACTTCCGGAATCAGAATCCGTCCCCGATATCAAAATTTCCACTCCCGGTCAAATTTCTCAAAAACCTTTCACATTTCTAACTTTCGCCAAATGACCCAAAAATGGCCTACGGACCTCCAAATCCACTTACAGAAGAGCTTCCAATACTAGAATCACCATATGGAGCTATTCCCAGACTCGGAATCCCAAACGGACATTGATAAAATTGACATACACCTCAACCCAAATTTATGAGATTCTTCCAAAATTGCAAACCTCCACAATAGGCGCCGAAACGCTCCCGGGTCATCCGAAACCCGATCCGGACATACGCCCAAGTCCAAAATCATCATACGAACCTGTTGAAACCTTCAAATCTCAATTCCGAGGTTGTTTACTCAAAAATCTCACTTTAGTTAATTCCTCCAACTTAAGGCTTTCGAAATTAGAATTCTCTTTCGAAATCAACTCCGAACTTACCAAAATTCAATTTTGACCACAAGTACAAGTCATAATACCTAAAGTGAAGTTGCTCAAGGTCTCAAACCATCGAACGACGCGCTAGAACTCAAAACGGTCAATCGGGTCGTTACAGTCACAACAGTAACCAATGATTGTGATATCATGTTCTCTATGTTGTTTCTCCAATAGTACATGTCATTGTAAATTCTACCAGTACTTTTCACCCTCTCAGTGTGAAGGTCCTCCATCAGGAAAAAATCAGGATAGAAAGACATGAAACACAGCAATTCTCTGGTTAGCATGGCCACTAACAACAATTTAAACTTGAAGACTTGTACACACAACACACCACTGATGTCCCCTTGATCCAATCTACATTACCTATATGGCTAATGGGAAACTATTTTCCATCAGGTAAATGTACTAATAAGACTTGCTTACCATAGTCATTCAAATCGAATAACATCTCAAGAGTAGATACCATATGATATGTTGCTAATGTGTTTATTATCCATTTGTGTCCAATGTTACTAGCCATGAAGGAGAAAATAATACATGCCATATTGGCTGATGTTTCTAGAACATTCTCTTTCCTGAGCATCTGTAAGATTTGACTATACTATTCTGGATTGAATGTAACAGTGACACCACCTGCAGATCCTTCAGATTATCCCTGAGACTGTGCATCTTGAAACTGCACACGATTATGAGTTCCTTGCCCCTACAGCTGCATATGGTTGTTGTTTCCATGTTTTGTTCCTGCATAAAGATACCCAACGGCTACAGTCATACCTGTTTGCCCTGCATTATAGCTTCCTTTAGCTTCGGTCGTGAATCCTTGTTGGTCCCAAACGCACACGCAAGTATACGTGGTCCTAGCAAGTAATATAATGTTAAATCGA
>ML395715.1:0-24788 GCA_005239525.1 Nicotiana knightiana | reverse complement strand
TTTTTTATCACCTACTTATCTTACATTTACATTTATTGTCTGAACGTAAAATAGTAAAACAGACCTGAAAAGTTACTTTTACATTTATTGATAATAAATTGATTAGGTGCACTCTTTTACAAATGAACTGATTAACTTCAGCTTCTTGTGCTGAAGTTTTAAAAAAAGCTTACGACAAAACTATAGAATTAAGGACAAAACTTTAGCATATGCGGTGCTAAAGATTTTACAAATGAACTAATTGACTTCAGCATCTTGTGCTGAAGTTTTTCATAAAGATGTATTTTTTTAACTTGATACTTATATTTTTTCATCATACTTAAAAAAATACGCCGCATAGCAACTCCACTCATATATGCCCTTGGTATCTTAATCAATTATAAATATATTAAAATTGCTTAGGAAATTCTACAACGAAAGCTTTGAACAATTTATTTTTCTTAAGATTTTACAATGTTTATACTTTTGATATTTCTTTGTCTTCCCATCAACTTTCTGCAACATATATCATGGAAAACTCGCACGAGTTTTGATCATATATTTTTAACATATTCTTTCACATCTCCAAAAAGTTACAAGCTGCATGATAAACTTGATTAGACGTACATACAAAACACACACATAAATTTTTTGAAAATTAATGAGTTTATAAAAAGACTTTGTGTGAATTTCTTTGAATAGAGAATAACTTGTAAATGAACAATATTTTTTTTTCATTTTTTTTCAAGGATGTAAGGGAAAACGAAATTTGAATTTTGTGAATATACATTAATTTGTGTGAATTATGTGTTCTCTGTCTTTTAAATTTTCTTCTATTCGGATTATCAAATTAGATAGTACTAAACTTCTTACAAATGAACTAATTGCATAGAGCTCATGACGACTAAACTATCGACTCCAGGGATAAAATCTTCAGTACATTACATGCTAAAGTGTTTACAAATGAACTATTTTTCATAAAGCTCATAACGACTAAACTATCAAATCCAGGTAGTAAAACTTCAGCACAAATGGTAGCTGAAGCATTCAAAAATGAACTAATTTACTTCAGCATCTTGTGCTGAAGTTTTTTATAAATCTCATGACGACTAAACTATAGAATACAGTTCAGCACCTAGGATGCTGAAGTATTTACGAATGAACTAATTTATTTCAGTATCTTGGTGCTGAAATTTTCATAAAGCTCATGACGACTAAACTATAGAGTCCAGTAATTAAAACTTCAGCACGTAAGGTACTGACGTGTTTAAAGATGAACTAACTTAGTTCAACATAAAATGCTGAAGTTTTTCATAAAGCTCATGACGACTAAACTTCAACATATTTTTTTAAATTGATACTTATCTTTTTAGCATTTACTAGCTAGTTTTTTTATCACCTACTTCTCTTACATTTACATTTGTAAGATAAGGCTGAAGTTATTTTATTATTGTACAAATATTGTGGACAAGCTAAAGTAACATTTACCACTTACTTGTTTTACCACCTACTTATCTTTTTACATTGAATTTCTCTGAACGTAAAACAGTAAAACAGATGAAAAGTTACTTTTATATTTATTGATAATAAATTGATTAGATGCACTCTTTGGCTATATTAATAATCTCTTCACTTGAAAAATTTCATAGTTATCCTTAGACTTCTATCATATTTCTTTAAATTTATATTCATCCTTAGTCTTTCATCTTTTTTTAAAAGAAAGAATGTCTGTTGCAAGTGGAAGTAGGAAGCTTTAAATGGAAGAAATTTTGCAGAAGTGGGATAGTTTGAAGTCTGATTGGAACAATAACACACCAATGTATAACCTTATGCAAAAGTGAGATCAAATAAAGGCTGATTGGGAAAGAATCAGACCAAAGTTTATTGTCGATGAATTATTCCAGCACAGGATTAACCTTGAACGTAGTTGTCAAGGTTATCCAAGCTCATTTGAGAAGGTTGTCCAGCAGAAGAAAAGAATGTGTCATGTCTCCTATTTTCTATTCATGGAGATATTCATTCCCCTGGGAGATCTTCAAACCTTAGATGACTCTCCATCAATAGCGCCTACTCCTCTTCATTCCCCTATGTCTGATGTCTATAATTTTCTAGTCATGTCTGATGTAAAAATCCCTAACTTTTTACATCAGAATGACATATCTTGGTTTCTACCACAAACAGCAAAAGCTTCCATCTTGTGAAGCAATAGTTGGTACTGGGAGTGATCAAAATATGTTCGTCCATAGTAAAGTTTTGTCAGAAACATCATTTGTGTAGCAAAAAAGGGGATATAGCTTTTTTGGTAAATTAGAATATAACTCCAGGGCGAAATAGATGATCCTCCTTGTTGTTGTTGTTGTTATTGTTATTATTGTTGTAAAAACCCCTAACTTTTTACATCAGAATGACATATCTTGGTTTCTACCACAAACATCAAAAACTTCCATCTTGTGAAGCAATAGTTGGTACTGGGAGTGATCAAAATATGTTCGTCCATAGTAAAGTTTTGTCAGAAACAACATTTGTGTAGCAAAAAGGGGGATATAGATTTTCTGGTAAACTAGAATATAACTCCAGGGCAAAATAGATGATCCTCCTTGTTGTTGTTGTTGTTGTTCTTGTTGTTCTTGTTGTTGATTGTAATTTCTAGTGAAAATAAAAATGAATTGTGTGAATAATGTCATCTCTGTCTTTTAAATTTTTCTTGTATTTGCATTATCAAATGCGTTTGTTAGGTAAACAATATGCTGAAGTTTTTTCAAATGAACTAATTGACTATGGAATCCAGGGACAAAAAGTGCATCATAGGATATTAAAAAATAATTGAATCTAGGGATAACAACTTCAGCACAGTGGTTGCTGAAGTATTAAAAAATGAACTAATTTACTTCAGCATCTTGTACTGAAGTTTTTCATAAAGCTCATGAAGCCTAAACTATAGAATCCAGTGATAAAAACTTCAACACATTATGTGCTGAAGTCTTTACAAATGAGTTTTTCATAAAGCTCATGAAGACTAAATATAGAATCTGGTGATAAAAACTTTAGCACATTATGTGTTGAAGTCTTTACAAATGAACTAATTTACTTCAGCATTTTTCATAAAAGCTCATGACAACTAAACTTCAGCATTTTTTTTTAAATTGATACTCATCTTTTTCGCATTTACTAGCCACTTTTTGTCTTTTATCATCTGCTTATCTTGCATTTACATTTATTGCCTGACAATTTATGAGGCTGAAGTTAAGTTTTGTAAAATTTATATTCATCCTTAGTCTTTTATCTTTTTTTGAAGAAAGAATGTCTTGTGCAAGCGGAAGTATGAAGCTTTCAATGGAAGAAATTATGCTGAAGTGGTTTGTACTTCAGCAATATATAAAAGAGTGCAAGAGTCTTTTTTTTATTTGTATGAAAACAATCACATTTGAAATATATCATACAAAAATGAAAGTCTAAATTCTGTCAAGAATTATTGAACGTTGGAGTATTTTTCAGCGTGTTTCTTCGAATATGGATGAGGTGCTGGAGAAGATAAGCAAGTTGTTCTATTATGCCCAATTTGTTTACATCGACTGCATTTGGTAGACTTCCATGGTACTGATTCAGTCGCTGGCATATGCCTCTTCTTGTCTTATTCCTTGTAAAATCTCCACATCGGGAGGTTTTGTGATCTCAGATTGTACATTTTGTGGAATATCCCATAATTTTTGATCTCCCACAATATTCATATGTCCTTCATATGTTTTGAACCATGTTTCCTTTGAATACCAATTTGAGAAGTAATCATTTTTGCAAATATCTCTTATTAATAGCAGCAATTGCATGTGGACAGGGCAATTCATCAAGTTGAAATTCCAAGCAGTCACAAGTTCTCCTTTNATTTTGTGGAATATCCCATGATTTTTGATCTCCCACAGTATTCACATGTCCTTCATATGTTTTGAACCATGTTTCCTTTGAATACCAATTTGAGCAGTAATCAGATTTTTGCAAATATCTCTTATTAATAGCAGCAATTGCATGTGGACAGGGCAATTCATCAAGTTGAAATTCCAAGCAGTCACAAGTTCTCCTTTTTAAGTCCACAATGAATTCGATTCCTTCACTATTTATTCTAAACAACATTGAATCAAGGTTGAACACCTACAAAGGAATAGAAAATATTAGTGTATTATTGATTAAAATAAATCACTGCAGTAGATATAAAAAGCAGAAGTAATGCTAAAAGTTTTCAAAAAGATCATGACTACAAAACTATAGAATCCAGGACAAAACTTCAGCACATGGTGTGCTGAAGTTTTTACAAGTGAGCGAATTAACTTCAACATCTTATGCTAAAGTTTTTCATAAAGCTCATAACTTCAACATGATGGGTGCTGAAGCNTACTCACAATCATTTTGCAAGCCAAGTCCATCTTCTTAGTCATCTCTTCTTCTGCCCATATTGATACTTTGTAAAAAGTTTCATTTGCTTTTTTCCTCCGTTCGTAAAACCACTCTCCCAACTTTTCTTGGATGTAATCTAACATTCTTAAAATAGGCATTTCTCTCACTTTTAGTAACACGGAATTCATTGATTCTATAATCTTTGTTGTCAGCATATCATAACGTCGCCGTGGGAACCACGATCGAGCCCATCTTTCTGGAGGCTCTTCCATTATGTACTTGTATATTTTCTTGTCAACACTTTTGAGTTGGGACATTAACTTATTATAAATCTTCACGTTTGTATGACCTTGCAACGCTTTGAAAAAGATTTATTACCATGGATTTTGCATGTCTTTGCTTTAAATTTTTCTCAAAGTGATAGAGGCAGATACCATGGTGAGCTTCAGGATAAACTTTTCTAATCCCATTTGTAATCGACTGGTTTCTGTCTGACAAGAAAACCAGTTCATGACGGACTTGAATTGATTTTCTCATTTCTCCGAAGAACCAACTGTATGCCTTATTGTTTTCTGATTCTGCTACACCAAAAGATAGAGGAAATATTTGATTGTTTGCATCCTTTGATACAGCAACAAATAGAACGCCACGATATTTTGACTTTAAAAACGTTGCATCTACTGCAATAACAGGTCTACAGTAGGACCAACCAGCTATTGATGCTGCTGGAGCAAAGAACATGTAACAAAACCTGTACAGTGAAACACAAAAAAACAAATCAGAAGGTGTGAAGTTTAACTTCAGGCTGATGGTTGGTATTTGTTTTGCTTACCGATTCTGATCATCTCTTTTTATGCTTGTGTACGTTCCTGGGTTTCTATGCACCATCATGTGTAGGTATGAAGGAAGAATCTGATAGTTCTCTTCCGGTGTTCCCCTTATGCAAACAATAGCTTTTTGAATAGCACGCCATGCCTTGTGATATCCAGTGTCAATTCCAAATTTCTTTCTCATTTCATTTTCTACAAAGGCTGGTGTAACCTCTATCTTTTTGTCTCGAACATGTTCTAAAATTTGATCACTTATAAAATTTGATGTAGCATGCTTCTGATCTGATTTTCTTGCATCAACTGAGCATTCATGGTTGTTATGATATTTTATCACCCTGAAAAGTGTGGAATTTTTTATTCTGGTAGCACGCACAATCCAACCACATTGCTCCTCAATGCATTTCAGCTCATATCTCTTTGAACATGATCTAACAGCTGTGAATTCAACCTTTTGGGTTATCTCCAAGCTGTAGAAAAATTTAGTCATATTTTCCTTGTTCTCAAAAATTGATCCTACTCTTACTTCCTCAGGCAGTGCATCATGCCTAAGTATTTTACATGGTGGAGATTCTTTCAGCTTTCCCCTCACTCTTTTTCTTGATTTCTTAGAGGTTTCAGCAATTTCATCAATTGTATCTGATGTTACTGCTATTAATTCCATATTTTCTTCATCTTCGTTGTTGCTTAAATTTTGTTGGATTGTGTGTTGGTTGTCAATTTGCATTATTAGCTGCCCTTCTTCTTCTTGCTCATTCACAAACTGGTATGAATTTATTGGAGGAGGGGGTGATTGTTGTAGCATTCTATATTCTGAAGCAGATGTAATGTTAGAAAGTTGTTGCTCGTTGTCTACTACCACTATTGGCTGCCCTAGATCATGTTGATAATCACCAAATTGTTCTGAAGCTGCTATAATGTCAAGAGATTGGCTGAATGTTGCAGACCGTTGTATTTTTTCGACGACAAAATGACAATTCTTGTAGACTGAATCAGTTGTGAGAAAATGTATACAAGTACTGAGTTCTTCATCTGAAGTTACAAGCATACCATTGCTTGTATTTAGTTTGATATCAAACCATATCTTTACGGAATATCAGCTTGAATCAATATTTGTAACTTCACTAATTTTTTTCAGGAAAGAATTGAATGATACTTGTTTATTAATAAGAACAAGCTTTGTTTCATGATCCAAGTATTTGAAGTCAGTAGTCCACCTCCCATTGAAATTAAGTACAACGCAAACTGAACTCATCCTAGAGAAGCATGTTTAGTGTCAAGTATTAGCATAAGAATTTAATTATGAAAAAAAGCTGAAGTTTGAAGGAAAAACTTCAGCACATTCAGTGCTGAAGTATTAGAAAATGAACTAAAAAACTTCAGCATATTTGTGCTGAGGTTTTTCATGACAAATCTATTGTATCAAGGAGAAAAACTTCAGCACATTCAGTGCTGAAGTATTAGAAAATGAACTAAAAAACTTCAGCATATTTGTGCTGAGGTTTTTCATGACAAATCTATTGTATCAAGGAGAAAAACTTCAGCACATTCAGTGCTGAAGTATTAGAAAATGAACTAAAAAACTTCAGCATATTTGTGCTGAGGTTTTTCATGACAAATCTATTGTATCAAGGAGAAAAACTTCAGCACATTCAGTGCTGAAGTATTAGAAAATGAACTAAAAAACTTCAGCATATTTGTGCTGAGGTTTTTCATGACAAATCTATTGTATCAAGGAGAAAAACTTCAGCACATTCAGTGCTGAAGTATTAGAAAATAAACTAAAAAACTTCAGCATATTTGTGCTGAGGTTTTTCATGACAAATCTATTGTATCCAGGAGAAAAACTTCAGCACATTCAGTGCTGAAGTATTAGAAAATAAACTAAAAAACTTCAGCATATTTGTGCTGAGGTTTTTCATGACAAATCAATTGTATCCAGGAGAAAAACTTCAGCACATTCAGTGCTGAAGTATTAGAAAATAAACTAAAACACTTCAGCATATTTGTGCTGAGGTTTTTCATGACAAATCAATTGTATCCAGGAGAAAAACTTTAGCACATTCAGTGTTGAAGTATTAGAAAATAAACGAAAAAACTTCAGCATATTTGTGCTGAGGTTTTTCATGACAAATCTATTATATCAAGGAGAAAATCTTCAGCAGATTCAGTGCTGAAGTATTAGAAAATGAACTAAAAACTTCAGCATATTTTTGCTGAGGTTTTTCATGAAAAATCTATTGTACCAAGGAGAAAATGTGCTGAAGTTTTAGAAAATGAACTAAAAAACTTCAACATCTTGTGCTGAAGTTTTTCATAAAGCTCAGTAGAAAACTATTGTATCCAGGAGAAAAACTTCAGCACATTCAGTGCTGAAGTATTAGCAAATGAACTAAAATACTTCAGCACAAGATGCTTTGAATGTTTTTCTGCGCTTTTTTTAATATTATTTTTCTATAAAGTCAAAAAATACCTTAATTAAAGAAAAAGTTTTTGAAAAAACTCATCAAAAAACTATAGAACACAGTACATAACTTAAGCATATTATTAGTGCTGAAGTTTAGCCAAAAAAATAAATTGTGTAGCAAATAAAGCAAAAAATTCACCAAAACTTTAGCAAAAAATCTCAGGTATCATGAACATCAGTCAGATTCGAAAACTTACAATTTGAATTTTTGTTTGGGAGAGGAGATCTGAGAAGAGACGGAGTGATGGAGGAGGATCGGTGAAGTGTTCTGTGCGTGATTCAAATATGAGAAGAGACAGAGTGTTTTATGCGTGATTCAAATATGAGAAGAGACAGAGTGTTTTGTGCGTGATTCAAATATGAGAAGAGACGGAGGTGTGTGACTTTTATATGTTATGTCAGGGATAGAATGGTCATATTAGTGTGAATTTTTTGTCAGCTGGCTACCAAATCAATAATTTTTAAAAATAGAGTATAGGTTAAAAGGTGGCTGCTATGTAGGGTATGGTTGCAAATCGCCCGCGTTTAACGTAAAAATAGTACGGGCTAGTAAGTTTTTGGACTGGTAATTAAAAATAGACAACAATTGTAAAGTCATGAAAATAATCACTATTTTATTGTAACACAGAAAGTTCCAGCATAATATACTGAAAATTGGTGCACTTGTGTATGAACTTCCAACATATTATGCTGGAACTCTAGCACACCGAAAGTTCTAGCATAATATACAGGAGATTGGAGCACATTTATATGAACTTCCAGTATATTATGCTGGAACTCCACTATATTATACTGGAAGTTCATATGTAAAAAATTCGAACTCCAGTATATTATGCTCGAATATTTTCCGAATTTTTAACAGTATTTTTGTTCAGATTTATTTTTACATAAAAAGTGACTAAATTTTGATTACTTTTAAAATTGTGAGTATTTTTCAATTACCATACTATTTTCGTTCACCCGTGTTTAACTCAACTGAGATGCAATGCTTTTAGCTGTAGAAAAGAAGATATATTGTGAGCACAAGATATATGTACACAAAATACAATAATTTTCTTTATTTCTTTGAAATTTATAATTTCCGTATATAACATGTTTGATCTATAAATTTGCAAATAATAAATATATATAAAAAGATGGTTGAAGACTTCCCTTCCAGAACTATATCCAACAATCACAGAAATCTAAAAAGTTGAATAAGAACAAAAATCGTAATCTAGTCCAAAATAAGCACGAGTACTCTATTAAAAAACTATGCTCAAAGCAATAACATAAAACAAGAAAATAAATAAGAGATATAGAGAGAAAGAGAGGAGAGATTTTTATTACTTCCATGTAATCAAGTGTATACATTTGATGCTCAAACCCTCTATTTATAGGATGATATAGGTAATACAAAGGGATGCCATGAACATGGTATTGACTATTGAGATCATGGGGAAGATCATGGAGGAGTTATGGAGGTGTGAGAGTTACAACCATAATGGTAAGAAGTTGTGGGAGGTTAATGGAGAAGAGTAGTGGGGGTAACTTCTTTAGGAGTTATAGACATCCACTAATAATATTTCATAACACTCCCGCTTTGATGTCTATAGATAATGTGTCTCGTTAAAACCTTACTAAGAAAAAATCTTGTGGGGAGAAAATCTTAGCGAAGGAAAAAGATTATACATATCTTGTAATACGCGTTACTTGTTGCCTCGTTAAAACCTTGCCAGAAAACTCAGTGGGATAAAACCTTAGCTAAGGGAAAAAGAGTACAGCGCATATTTTTCTCCCCTGATGAAAACATCACTTTTGTTTTCATAAAGGCAATGCATTTCAATCTTGTATTTCAACTTCTCAAAAGTTGAGGTTGGCAATGCCTTAGTGAACATATCAGCGAGATTATCACATGAACGAATTGTCGAATATCAATTTCACCATTCTGTTGAAGATCATGCGTCTGAAAAAGAACTGTGATGAAATTTGCTTTATTATGTCTTCTTCGATATGTCCTTCTTTTAATTGAGCTATGAAAACAACATCATCTTCAATATTATTGGGTCTTCTCTTCAAAGAAAAATCACACGTCTATTGTGTGTTGAGTCACTTGCTTTATCAATTGCTTATCTTGGCATGACTTGAATAGGTATCAATAATTAACTAACTTGTAAAATCTTAATATGGCAACCCTCACGTGTAAATAGATTGTTTGAAGACCAAACTTCAGGAAAATGCCTGCATTTGCATAATCAATAAAATCTTGACAGTATTTATTAGAATAAACAAATCTATATCAAGGATTCCTTTTGCAATATAACATTAGTCGTATTTCAATATCTTCACATAGGAGTAAAACAATACTTGCTGGCATATTGTTATACTCATAGTTCTAGCAAGATACATCAGTTCGCTAATTGCACTAGACACAAAAACAAATCATGTACATTATAGTTGCTCTAATCCACATAAGGATTTGTTGAAGCTTTATTTAATAAATTTTTTGACAACCTTAATAGGCTTCAGAACAATTTAAATCCTTCAAGAATTTCATCATACGCATATCAAATGTATTGTCAGACCAAAACCTGAAATGACTACATCCACCACAGAAGAACATGTCTCCATATAATCAATGTCATGATATTTATGAAAAATCGTGTGCCACAAGTCGTCTTTATTCTATCGGCGTGATTTTTCATTTCACTTTCATGTGTTGGGACTATCCGTCCAGCTTCACATTTTTTAGGTGAAGTCAATTTTCATTGCACATTTTTCATTTGGTCAATCACTTAACTGTCCAAATTTCATGACAGATTTGAGCTCAAGATCCTCGTCAATATTAATAATATTGAGAGCTATGTTATATCAACAATATCATCGATAATTATTTACATCAGTTCCATCATCACACAGTAAATACATAACTTATCGAGATCTAATTATTTTCAGGTACCTGAGCCTTTCCCATGAGGTCTTATAAAGTATTATGTCACGGTGCTCTTATAGAGTACTTGCCTCCTTAGTATGACCATCTTGATCATTTGCTCCTCTCATTCGTCTAAGAGTTTTATCTTTGGACCGATTAGTCTATTATGCTTTATGCGTCCCATAGACTCTGTCCAGCTTGGACTTTATTTTATTTGGAGCATTAGCAGCTGGAATATAATGTTTACCTTTGGGTCAGCAAATGCCCCTGGCAATATTTTGCAAATGAATTATCACTTGAACTTCAAGTTCACGTTTTCTTATACGAGGATCTAGATGTACTCATAATAATTCATTCCATATATTACTTTTTCAGCTGTCCATTTTCTCCCCCTAATGCTGGGATAACCAACACATTTTCCAACCTTCTTTGGGAACCCATCTTTGTGCATTGTGGAGGCATAATTAAATCATATAGCACATTCATACTAGATGAAAATTATTTGGTTCCTGACCCTGGACCAATTAAGATAGGGAGAATTTATCATAACTTGTTGGCTAGATGCGTATAAATGTTGTTGTATATAAATTATACACCTCTTACCAAATTTCTATTTGGGAGTTTCTTTCCTATAACCAATGGTTTAGCTTATTTGGAGGCATACAGTTTTTGTTAAACCAACTTGGATTTAAATCATCATTATCAAGATAAATTATCATAAGTTTTATTCTGGAACTGTGCTCTAATAATTTGAGCAAGCAACCTCGCAAAAGTCAAACTGCAAGTTGATAACAAATGCACGTGTGACCATAGAATATATGCATATATTAAAATCATATAATAGTAAACGGTCCNTATATATATATGTTCTAAAAATCAGGGAATACAATCCCAAATCCAGCTGGTATAGTGATCAATTTATCATGAGAACAAGCCGTACATGAGAATTCTCGAAGAATCTCCTAATTCTTCAATATATGCCAATGTGAATTCTCAATCATTTTTTCCCGCATCATAATTGAACCAGGATGGCCAACTGATCATGCCAATTAATATTTGTTTCAGTAAACCTCTAGTTTACTTGTGGTATGTGATTCCATCATTATGCTTATACTTGTGTAGTACAAATAGAAGAAAAGCCAGGTAACCTTTTATTTTTACTCGGTATGATTATAATAATATGAAAATAATTCAATATTACTTTCATTTGTAGTCTCTATATGCCAACCACTTTGGCTAATACATTTGAAACTCAAAAAGTTTCTTTTGAGCCTTACTACAATATTAATGTCAAGAATAATTTTATTAATCCGGGTAATAATAAATCCGCTCTTTCGGAGCTCTTAATTGATTTTGTACTACAAGATCTTTTGTCACACCATCCGTATGGTGAATATCTCCTTCACGGAGAAAATCATATCATAATAATTGTCATGTTCAAAATCATCATATATTTTTTGGCGTACAACATGTACGTGACCGATGACATATTCATATAATCACACTAATGTTCATTCTCTTTCTTTCACTCAAACCTCCCGTAGATGTGAGTTGTGTGGTATTGATCCAATCATGCATTGCACGTCTTTATTCATTACTTTTATCACATATTGTGATATTCACCTTCGGGTATGGTTCCACATTCTCAATACGTATCACAAGTCACATTCTCTTTAAGTGGACTATAATCATATGGATGTATCTTGTATTAATAGACCACATTGATACATATTCCTTCACCTTTGAAGGACCATTTTGAGAACCCTTATTGTTCTCCTTTTTACAATTACCATATTAATAGTTGTTATTATTTAATTTTTGGCACGACCACGTTCATTGGCCAACCACTTATCTTTATTTAGACTTATTATGCACCGCTATCACATTCACATCAAGAATGGAGCAAATCAAGTGGGACAAACTTCATGCTTTTTCATGAAAAATATATTAATTTCATTAGTCATCATTGTATCATCAATACGATGCAGTAGGACTCAAACCCAATGTCTTATCCATATAAAGGCATGTTAGGCCATACTGCGTTGAAACTGGAACCCAACGTCTTTTCATCAAGATAGTGTGTTGGGGCTTGAACCCACCGTATTACCCTCAATCAATGACATCATTACATTCAGTCATCATAAGACTTTAATATATTATCACTTCCAAAGGTTACAAGTGAAAACTCGTCTACTGATAGATACAACTTAATAGTATTTGCATCACCTTATCACATATTTAATTTGATGTAAAAAAAAAGTGAACTATATTATCAGAAGATCTAGAAAGTCAGTGGGTAGCCATACAATCACATATCTCAATCAGGATATAAAAATACATCACATATTGTTGCTGCTCAAAGTTATTATTTTTAAATATAATTCTTGAAGAAGAAATCAACTTAGATTGATGATATGCACATCTAATTAGTTAGTATGGACCATGATATCACTATTATCATCTTTCATGTGTCTAAAATAAAATATTAATTAGCGTAATATATATTTTCACTGCCAAAATAGAAGTAAGTCACTTTTCCTGCTTGACCACATAAAAGAATTATGAGTGCACCTAAAGAATATAATTTTTTTAATATTATAAAAATTATACCTGCATAGTAACTTCATGTGTACTATTACATGTCGATTGCTTTAGTGGCTTAGAGCACTTAAGCAAAGTGGCGACAGAAATGTGTTAGATCTAATTCAATACAACTACTTTATTATAGGCAATGCCCCATCTCGGCATTATAACCTAACTTACCAACGGTATGAAATGTCAAATTATCACTTGCCAAAGCAGCAAAAACAATTGTAGCTCTCATGGAAAGCTTTCATCTCCTATAGAAATTATAAGAAAAATATAGCAATTCGTGTTGATAACGTGTTAAGAAACTAAGCTCAATGCAATAACATAAAATAAGAAAATAGATAAGAGATATAGAGAGAAAGAGAGGAGAGATTCTTATTACTTCCATGTATTCAAGTGTGTACAATTTGATACTCAAAACCTCTATTTATAGGATGATATAGGTAATACAAAGGGATGTCATGAACATGGTATTAACTATTGAGATCATGAAAAAAGATCATGGAAGAGGTTATGGAGGTGTGGGAGTTACATGCATATGTTGCCCAATAGGTTTAGGGCCTATAATTAATATTTAATTATGATCAAATCTCATATGTCCAATCGGTTGCTTGATGGACGTACCGGATTAAATGAGAATCTCTATAAATTGGTCATATCCCTACCCATTAGGGTTACCATAGTTTATTTTTCTTTCTCCCATCACTAAAGGCGGCGGTAACGTAAGAATATGGCAAGGGGCGAGAAACCTATTTACCAACTAACGCTTCCGCTTCACGGTGATGGCTTACAATTTAGGTATGTTTTCTGTACGATTATATGTAAGATTATCATGTTCAAGATCCTGGTACGCAATTAAAGTTTATGTCTAACATGTGGTATCAGATCCTGGAACTTAGAACCGATAATCTTCATAAGTATTATTTAAGCATAAAGCAGAGAACTAGGATGACTTGCTCAAAGCCCTTGGAAATACTGTTAAAGGTAATTGTTGATGGGAAAAACATTTAGGAATTTGTTACTGTTGAAATCACATTTTTCTCCTCAATTACGGAAATTGTGGTTTTATCGTGTTTATTAGATATGCTTTCATGGCACTGATGGATAATAAATTAACTAATAAGCAAACAATTGAAAGTTTTGTTTCAAGAGTTTTAAATTGTAACTGCTTAACTTTCTACCATTGGTTGCAAGTATGCATCAATTTTAAGATTGAATACGGAAAGTTGATTAATTTTTCTGCTCCGTTTCATGTCAGTAAGACCAAAATTATGATTATTTACTATTGTCCAATGACCTAATTTGTTCAAGTATTGGCCTCCATGTAAGAATAGGGCCATAAAATAATTTGTTTTGGACTATTAGTTGATAAAGCTATTTATTGTTTATTTTATGTACGTGATTGATGTATATATAGTTTGTTACTCACCAAAGTAACCAAACTAGATTGTTTAAAGTATTCACACGCATAAAATTTTATGATCTCTATTTTGTGTATGCACTTATGTTATGTAGTTTGTTAGTCGCTAAAGTGGACAAACTAGTCTGTTTATGAAAATATGCATATAAAATTAAAAATTAGTGAATAAATTAATTTTCACTAATGCTAGAACTTAAGGATTTTACCTAAAGGTGAATCAATTGTTCTATGAATAGTGAATATGATGAGGTAAATTAATATTCTTAGTCAAATATATATTGTTTGTCCAAAGATGACATATATACTTGGTTAAATTTTTAATTACCTATTAAAGACTAAATGTCATTTAAATTATGATAGTGTGTCGTAGTACTTACCCAAAGGAGAATTGCGATATGCTTTAACTATTTTGTTGAATCCATACTGATTTGTGAGCATGTATAATCTATTTTGTAGCTATTCCTTTTCATTCGCATGCTTCGTCTATTACTGATGTGCCGGAGAATTTCGGCACATTTAATACCAATTGCTTAGATTTTAGCTCGTTTTAAATGCAATTGTCTTTTATACTTACGTAATTTTGATGTTTTGCAGTGCATGAAGCTTGAGGACCAAAAAATATGGAAATGGAATTAAAAAATTGAAGAAAGACAAAATGGGCAAAATGTGACCGCATAGTTGAAAATACGGACCGCAAATCCAACATGCGGACCGCATAATGCTCAAGTGAACCGCAAAGTCCAACAGTCAGTGTGGCCAAATCCAAGTGAAGAAATGTGGTCCATTATGCGACCGCATAACAGGTTCGCGGGCCGCATAATGGATCGCAAACCTCCTATAGAAGTGGCTGAGAGCATAAATGCGATGACACTATGCGGCCGCATATCAACAATGCGGACCGCGTAACTGGAATGCGGTGACTTCCTGAAACTAGGGTTTTGAAGATGAGGTGTGCTTGAAGAGAATGCAGACCACATATCTGTTATGCGACAGAAATGCGGTCGCATATTTGACCTGGAAGGGCATTTTTGTCCGAAATTGGCCTCGAATTTTAGCCCACTATAAATAGATTTATTGGGGTTTTGTGAGGGAATCTTGTCTGGAAAAAGAGCTACAATCCAAACTTTGAATAATCCCATCTTTTGGAAGCTTTGAAGTGAAGAATCTTGCACTTTTGTAAGCATTTATGACATTTAATATTCCCTTATTTTTGTATTTTAGCATGTGTGGCTAGTTTTAAATACTAAGGTTGTGGACCCTAAATTGGTGTAATGTCAATGGGTGTTTAACATTGAATATATGTATAATGGTTGGTTGAAATTTATTTACTTCTCATTCTTCATTTATTGTTAGTGGTTGCAAACATTAGCAAGCACCACTATACTCTTTCTCTACTTGAAAAAGTGAGTTAAGGCTTGGTAAGAGTAAATATCAAAGACTCAAGGTTTTAAACCTTGTTTAACGGAATCGCTTAGGAATAAGTATATTTTATTTGGCATAAATTGATTACTCTTAATTACAACTCTTTTATATTTGAAAAAATCATAAAGAGAAATACAACTATTGAAAAATATTGGGTAGCCATTTAGAAATCATTTACATATCAAAAGGACCTTCCATTAGAAATATATCATATTAACACCGGTAGCATTACATTTCATTGAAGGGGACACAACCTTGTTTTTAGATAACCAAATTAATTACAACCTTATTTAATCATCTTTGTTATTATTTTATTAAATTACAACTCAATCTACTACAATACTTTTGTTACTCTAACGGAATAAAAATACGATTTAAATTAAGATTCACACTACTCAAGTAAATTTTTCACGCCTATTCCCTGTGAGATTCGACCCCAACCTCTTTGGGTTACTATATTTAACATCGATCTCTTTACACTATTTTAAGGTGTAATTTGACCGTATCAAATTTTAGCACCGTTGCCGGGAAATACGGTTTTGAAATTACTAACTAGTGTGCACTTTACTTTACATCTTTTCTATTTCATCACATTTTTCTTGCTTTGCTTGGTGTTATAGGTGAGAATGGTCAATTATGAGGAAGATGAGAATCCCTTTGTAGACATTGAGGAATATCTTGATGATACCAAAGCTATCCTTCCTCCACGGGTTGAAGCTGCTAAAGTAGAACATGGGTTAATCATAATGCTTAAAGCAGAAGGATTATTCAGAAACTCTACCGATGATGATCCAACGCAACATCTTAGGAACTTCTTGGATGTGTGCGCCATGCATAATCAGAACAATGTAACAGACGACGCCTTGAGATTGCGAGTATTCAAATACTCATTGACTGGAGAAGCCAGAAAGTGGATTCAAAATCTACCTCCTCAATCTATCACTTCGTGGCCCGAGCTTGTCTGTGCCTTCTTGTTCAAATGGTTCCCTTAGATCAAGAAGTCTTAGATTTGAGATAAAATCTTCTTTTTCAAACAAATATTAGGAGAACACTTACATGAAACATGGGACCGATTCAAGTTATACTTAGTGAGGTCACCGAACTATGGTTTTTCGGATGGTATTTTGATGGAGAAGTTCTACATGGGTTTGGATCCATTGTCCCAGTCCATAGGAAAAAAATGTAGCAGACGGATCTTTCATGGACAAATAATTCACCCGGATTACACAAATTCTAGATAAAATGGCCAAACACAATCAAGCATGCCATTCCGAAGATGCCAGTGGTGGAATTTCTTATGGTACTCCCTCTCTTACCAACATGATCAAAGAAAATCAAGAGAGAGACCAAACTTAATTTTCGATCTTGCCACCAACATTGATGTGTTGACAAAGATGTTCACGGAGAGTCAAACGAAGAAGGTAAATGTTGTGGAAGACATGCACCCGACTGGAAATCAAGAGTTTGAAGACGCCAACTATGTTCATAATTCTCAAGGAGGGTATCGCCAACAAAATAAATGGAGGCCAAACCCGCAAGGGAAAGGCCAACAAAATTGGCGCAATGACCAAGGTGGGTCGATTCAAGGTAATTGAAAAAAAAAACAATAGCAATTATGCCAAGCGGAGCTCCAACCCCTATGTTCCACCGAAGGGACAATATTACAAGGAGGGTACTTCAAATGAATCGAAGTTAGAAGGGATGCTTGAGAAGATCTTGCAAAATCAAGAGAGAAGTGATTCTACAATGAAGAACATGTCCGAAATCGTGGGGTCACATACCGCCTCTATACAAAAGCTTGAGATGCAAATGCGAGACTTCTCAAAAGAACAAAATCCCAAGCTAAAATGTACTCTTCTAAGTGATAAAATTGTCAACCCAAAGGGGAATGTGAGTGGTTCATCTTCTCATTGCATGGGTATTACGACTAGAAGCGGGAAGGTCCTCCAAGATGAGAGTGAACAAGTAGTTGAGGTAGATGATCTTGAGCAAGAAGTTGAGGCACAAGTTGAAGTGTCGGTTGTTGTTGAAAGTGAGAAGCCCTCCCAATAGGTAAAAATCCAAAAAGAAAAGCATGAGGAGGTTAAGGAAAAGGTGAAGGAGACCCCAAAAGCTCCTCCACCGATTCCTCGACCTACTCCTCCATTCACTCAAAGGATTGCAAGAAGGGTAAATGATGGCAAGTTCGAGAAGTTCTATGATATTTTGAAGCAATTGTCGGTAAATATCCCTTTCTTGGAGGCTTTCCAAGAGATGCCGGGATTTTCCAATTACTTAAAAGACTTGATGACCAAAAAGAGATCCACCAAGAATGAAGTGGTGAGCATGACTCAACGGGTTAGTGCTATTATTTCCACAACAACCGTTGAGAAGAAGGAAGACACTGGAGCATTCATCATTCCATGTACTATCGGTTTCATAGATTTTGCAAGGGCACTTTGTGATAATGGTGCTAGCATAAATTTGATTCCTCTTGCTATTTACAAGCAAGAGGGATTGGGGTTGCCAAGACCTACAAGCATGAGATTGAAAATGGCCTACCGTTCAATCAAGAGACCCGTGGGTATTGTTGATGATGTCTTAGTAAAAGTGGGGAAGTTCCTTCTCCCTGTCGACTTTGTTATCCTTGATTGTGCGGTTGACAAGGAAATTCCTATCATATTGGGAAGACCATTCCTTGCCACAGGAAGAGCTTTGATGGACTCGGAACGAAATGAAATCAAATTCCGAGTGAATGATGAGGAAGTCACTTTCAAAGCTAGTAAGGTTTTGAAGTTTCCGAATGCACATGAAGATGGAGGAAGAGTGCCTTGGTGAAGCCTTGGTGATAATCTTGGTAAGTTTTGATGGAGAAGACATGGAGGGGTATGTAGAAGCCGTGAATGCATTGGAAGGACGTGGGTCCTACTCTTATGCACCGAAGAAGCTCTCTCTTGACTTAGAGAATAGAGCCAACATCGGTGAAAGGTTTCCGAAGCTTTTTAGGGCATGCCGGATTTTATCGGCGTTTTATCAAGGACTTTTCAAAAGTTGCAAATCTTATGTGAAAGCTCCTTGAAAAAGACTCCAAATTTTTGTTTGATGAAAAGTTCCTTAAGGCATTTGAGGAGCTAAAAGAGAAGCTCACCACGGCACCCATTATTGTCACACTGGATTGGTCTCTTCCATTCAAGCTCATGTGTGACGCCAGTGGTGTAGCTATTGGAGCAGTTCTGGGTCAACGACATAACAAGGTTCTTCATCCCATTTATTATGCAAGCAATACACTCAATGGTGCGCAAATGAACTATAATGTGACAGAGCAAGAGCTTCTTGCCATTGTATATGCTTTTGAAAAGTTCCGAGCTTATTTGTTAGGGTCTAGGGTGGTGGTCTACACTGACCATGCTGCTCTTCGCTATCTTATGGCAAATAAAGATGCCAAACCTAGGTTAATCCGGTGGGTCCTGATATTTCAAGAATTTGACTTTAAGGTCAAGGACCGAAAGGGAACAGAAAACCAAGTGGAAGATCATCTCTCTATGCTTGAAGAAGACGGGCGACCGAAGGAAAATCTTGACATCTATTATGCTTTCCCTTATGAGTATATTTTAGCATTGTCTTCTTCATCTACTCCTTGGTACGCCGATATTGCTAACTATTTGGTTAGTGACCTCATTCCGGATGGATTGGAAGCTTACCAAAAGAAGAAGTTTTTGAGATAGTGTCGGCAATATTATTGGGAAGAACCATTCTTGTTACGCATTTGTGCTAATAACATCATTAGGAGGTGTGTTCCAGAAGCAGAGATGATGCCAATTCTAAAGGCATGCTATGACTCACCGATTGGGGGTCATCATGGGGGTAATCGAACGATGGCAAAGGTAATTGAATGTGGCTATTATTGGCCATCGATTTATCATGATGCCAATCAAATGGTCAAGGCTTGTGACCAATGTCAGAGGCAAGGATCAATCTCTAAGAGGCATGAAATGCCAATGCACTTTGTGATGGAGGTTGAGATTTTTGATGTGTGGGGAATTGACTTTATGGGCCCCTTTGTAAGCTCATGTGGTATGAAATACATCTTGGTGGCTGTCGACTATTTGTCCAAGTGGGTTGAAGCAATTGCCCTACCAAACAATGAGGCAAGGAGTGTAATCACATTCTTAAAAAAAAATATATTCACATGGTTTTGCACTCCTAGAGCCATTCTTAGTGATGGTGGGTCTCACTTCTGTAACAAGCCTTTCACGGGGCTACTAGAGAAATATGGCGTCAAGCATAAGGTGGCCACACCTTATCATCCCCAATCAAGTGGCCAAGTTGAAGTTTCCAACCGGGAGATAAATAATATTCTAGAAAAGATTGTTAATGCCAACATGACCGACTGGTCAAGGAACCTAGATAACGCATTGTGGGCATACCACACCACGTACAAAAGTCCTATTGGTACTTCACCTTACCGGTTAGTCTTCGGAAAGGATTGTCATCTACCCGTAGAACTGGAGCACAAAGCCATGTGGGCTTTGAAAAAGGGTGAACTTGGACTGGGTTGAAGCTGTAAATTTGAGGTTAACACAACTCAATGAAATGGAGGAATTCCGTTTCCATGCATATGAAAGTGTAGCTGTGTACAAAGAAAGGATGAAGTTCGTCCACGATAAAAAGAACTTGAAAGAGAATTTCAAGTCGGGTGACTTGGTTTTTCTCTTCAACTCAAGGCTCAAATTGTTTCCGAGCAAGCTAAAATCAAAGTGGTCCGGCCCATTCAAGGTGGTAGATGTATCCCCTTTTGGAGCTGTGGAATTAGAATCAGAGCATGGGCTTCGAACCTTCAAAGTAAATGGCCAGCGAATCAAGCACTATTTGGGCACAAATGGTCAAAACACTTGGTGGAACAGTTGACTCTCAAAGATGGTCCATGCCCGACCAATGAGTAAGCTCGAAGAGGGGCCAACTTCGTCGTGTCGCGACGTTAAGTCAAGCGCTTCATGGGAGGCAACCCATGTGTGGTAACATCATTTTTGTCCTTTAATTTTTAATTTTGGTTAGATAGATTAAATTGAGCAATTTAAAGTGTGTGTTAGAGTGCAGGTGATCCAAAAGGTCATAAAACAGGGTGAAATTGCACATGAAATGGAAGATTAATCACTAAGGGAGGTTTGCTACACGTATGCGGTCGCATATTGACTATGCGGACCGCATAGTCATCGCAGACCTAGACAGTTTGTTGGGGAAAAAATTGGTTGCCAAAATGCGGCGACGATGTGCACTTTGCGGACCGCATATCGTTTATGCGATTGCAAAGGTGCACCGCATAATGGGTTTAAGCGACTTGAGATAACACTACCGCATAACACTTATGCGGTCGCATAATGTGTTATGCGGTCACTTATGCACTGCATTCTCACCAGGTAAGTCACCCTATCCACTTCGCATAACCCCTGTCATTTGCACACAATTCACATATAAACAAAACAAAAAACAAAAAAGAAGAAGAGAGAACTACGGCTAGTTTGCAATTAGACAAAGTGAATCACATTGCTTGAATCCATCTCCTTGCTTGTGTCTCATTCATCTACCTCTAGTATGTCCTCCTTCCTTACCTCATCTCTGTTATTTTTGGTTTTAATTTTGTGTTTGTTTTTCACGTGATTTTTAGTCCTTTGTTTTCTCTTTAATTTTGTGTTGTTCTTTGGGGTTATCTGCTCGTCATGGGTGTTGTTGCATAAGTAGTACGTTAAGCTGGCTGGGTAGTGAATTTAGGAATCACCATTGTTAGGGTTAGAAGCAAAGCATGGGGACGATGACTTTTTGCAGCCTGCAAAGTCGATTTGCGGTCTGCATTCGTGTCGCATAGGAAACCCTAGGTGACCCGAGGAAGATGACCAAATGCGACGGCTTTGCGATCGCATAAGCGATATGCGGACCGCAAAACCACCGTATACCCAGACAGTCACTGGCCAGCCTTGGCATGTTGTTTGCGGCAGATCTGCGATCGCATATCCATCTATGTGGTGGGTTTTGTGATCGTATAGTGTGATTTCCTTTTCTAGTGTTTGGTTTTGTGATGGTTATACGAACTGCATAATGGATATGTGATCGTATAACTCATCGCATAATTGTTTCATCTCTTGCAGACTGATATTTTGCGACAGGTTTGCGGTCCGCATAGTGGTTATGCGACCGTATAACCTGTCGCATTTTTGACTTTCTTTGTAACATTTTTCTCTAATGTCTGCTATGTCACTCACACTTCATTTCTTTACAGATATGGCTCCGAAGAAATCTATTGCTGGTAAAAAGAGGACCGTATCCGGCCATCTAGCACAACAAGCCAAACGTTCACGACAAGAACCATCCCGACCTATTGCTCAACATCCCTCCCAGTATGATGAGGAGGAGACCTTGCCCTCAGTCGACCTACAGGATGAGGCAAGACGAAAGAGGGGAGATGATTTCCAGCTCCGTTTTGATGTCACAGGCTCTAGGAGTCTGTATAAATAAGGGCTCACAAAATGAAAAATCTTTGAAGAGAAACAGTTGAGTCTGAACGGACTACAGGAGCAGTACCCTCACATACTGGAGAATATCAAAGATAGCAACTGGGATTACTTCACTGAGGTGCCTGATGATTTCAATGAAATAATGGTGTGAGAGTTATATGCATCCTACGGGGCCTCCACAGCTCATCACAAGCGCAACAAAGTCTTCTGTGAATCGGTCATTATTTGGGGGAAGTTGGTGCTTTGTGACAAGGGCACGATAAATGACCTGTACTTTAAAAGCTGGAGTCCGAGCACAGCTAAGTATGAGGCCAAATAGGCCAATAGAGATGGTGAGCGTTCCTGGATTACCTCAGTGATCACAAAGGGGACCTCTGCTTCGATTGACCCACTGAATAAAATATTCAAGGAAGATCTTACACGAGAGGGTAGATTCTGGCTCAACTTTGTCACCTCTCTCTTGATACCATCCCGGAATGAGACTGACATAAGCATTGAGAAAGCTCTTCTCATTGCATGCATTATGACTGGGATCAAGATTGATGTGGGTGACATTATCTTCCGAGAGTTAGGGGTCCGCGCCAACCAGACAACCACGTCACTTCCCTTCCCATGCTTGATCACAGCCCTTTGTAAGGCTGTGGAAGTCCCTTCACTGCCACACCATGACAAGATGGGGAAAGCGCTGAAGGATATTGATATCACGCGCATCAGTGACGCGGTACCGCAGGTAGCTGATGCTCTTCCAGAGGTTCAGATCCAGATTCATGCTGCTACAGACATCTCAAACTCCTAACCACCTACTTCTCCTTCGGCCACGGTGGCATCCCATGCCACTCCACAATCCACCTCTCAGGCCACTATTGCTCAGCCTTTTGCTGCACTGCCAACTCTTTCGAGGCTAAGTCTCTTAACTCAGCATGCCAATGCGAAGGTAGACCGGCTTCTGAAGAACCTCCCCACTTTGATGAGGCAGGCACTTACTCCTATCCAGTCCTCTGTGACAACACTTCAGCAGCAACATGCATCTTATGGAGGCCTACCCAAGCTCCATGATGGGGTTGACACATTGAAGAACGAACTCCACAAAATGCAAAATCTGGAGTTCGATCTATCCTCCTTCATTCCCAAGGAAGGAGATCAGGGAGCGGGCACGTCTGTGGCTGGTTCCACACTGATGACAACTCCTGAGCCACAGACTACCGGGGCTTCCCTGACTCCAGCTCCCCCTACACACATTGACATCCCTTCTGGGGACGATTCTGGACACTCTGCTGAGTCCGAGGCTGGGGAGACAGACGAGGAGGAGACCGATGAGGAGTCATGGTCCGAGGAGGATGAGGGTCCTCAAGAGAAAGGCAAGCAGGTTATCGTACTTACATCTGCAGAAAAGGGATGAGAAGCAGCTATTCTGACGGCGATTGAGCACTCGCTAGCAGACATGGTCACCAGAGCCACATCATCGACCATTCCGCCATCAGCATGCGAGGCTAGCAGCTCCCAGGCCCCAGGCCCATCATCAGGGCAGGTGGAGGTCCCTCCTCCACCTGTGGAGGTCACTCCTCAGGCTGCGATCTCATCAGTCCTAGCCCCAGTATCATAGGATGACCCCGCCACCATTCGGCAAGCTACAGACTCCCATAGCACTTAGTGCGCCCCGAGGAGCCCCTAATACTCTGTTTTCCAATTCTTATGCATTAGGGACAATGCATGCTTTTAAGTTGGGGGTGGGATAGCCTTGTATATCTTGTATATATTTTTGTAATCTTGTACATATTCTAGTGATCTTGTATATATAAGCAAATTTCTCTTCAACTCTTGTATATATTTGTGTTATCTTTGTATATAAAAAAACAAAACCCAAAAACAGTTAGATAGTTGTATGCATGTACATCTTTAGTAATTAGCAACGAATTACCCTTGGTTTTTCTTCATCGGGTTCTTTTCCAAGGGTGTAATAGTAGAACCATGGCAGTAGCGAAACATTTTGACCCATTTGGTATGAGTGTCTAGTTTCAAGCATGTATGGCTGTAAATAACCTATACCCTTCCGTTGTTAGAAAAAAATAATAATGATGATCATCTGGGTGAACTTGAGGCTCTCTGATCACGCTCAACTATGTCTTCTATAAAGACTAAACGGGCGTTGCAAATATAAATCTGGGGTATTAAGCCCAAAGTCGATCCCACGAAGAATTGAACGTATCAAGTGAGTTTATTAAATACTAAAATGGTTTTTAATCAAGTTTCTCAAGACTTTTAAATATCAATTTGTGTTGTTTAACTAATTCTACTAACA